>JAKCPB010000068.1:0-304518 GCA_021442155.1 Cymbidium sinense
CTAAACCTAAACCTTTAAAACCCTAAACCCTAAAGTCTAAACACTAAACCCTAAAACCTAAGCTCTAAAACCCAATCCTAAATCCTAAACCCTAAAACCCTGAAATCCTTAACCCTAAAACCCTAAACCCTAAACCCTAAACCCTAAAAAACTAAAAATAATATAAATAAAAAACCTAAACTTAAATAAAATAAAATAAAAAATAAAAATAAAAACCTAAACTAGAACCTAAACCTAAACCTAAAAATAAAATAAAATAAACTAATAAAATTAAACTAAAATAAAATAAATAAAAACCTAAACTTAACTAAAAAAATAATATAAACCTAAGAATAAAAAACCTAAATAAAATAAAAATAAAATAAACCAAAAATAAAATAAAATAAAAACTAAAAAAAAACCTAAACCTAAAAGATAAACCTTTGAATATGACCTAAAAATAAATAAAAAATAAAACCTAATCTCTAAACTAAAAAAAGAACCTAAAATAAAATAAAATAAAATAAATAGAATAAAATAAACCTAAACTAAAATAAAATAAACTAAACTAAAATAAATAAAATCTAAACCTAATCCTAAAATAAACTAAACCTAAACCTAAGCCTAAACTAAGAAATAACACCTGAAAATAAAACTAAAATAAAAACTCAAACCTAAACCAAAAAATAAAAATAAAATAAAAAACTATACCTAAACCTTAAAAATAAAATAAAAATAGTACTCAACTAAAAGATAAACCTAAACTTAAATCAAAACCTAAAAGATAAACTAAAAAAAAAACATAAACTAGAATAAATAAACCTAAAATAAATAAACTAAACTAAATAAAACTAAAAAATAAACCTAAATAAAAATAAAAATTAAACTAAACTAAAATAAATAAAAAATAAACTAAATAAACTAGATAAACTAAAAAAAACCTAAACCTACCAGTTTACTTAATTTTAAAAAAAATCATAAACCCTAAATCCTAAACCCTAATCCTACAACCCTAAACCCTAAACCCTAAACCCTAAACCTTAACCCTAAACCTTGAGCTCTGAAAGTATAATCCTAAACCCTAAACCCTAAATCCTAAACCCTAACCCTAAACCATATACCCTAAACCCTAAACCCTAAACCACAAACCCTAAACCTAAACCTAAAGTAATTAAATAAATTATAAATAAACCTAAACCCTAAAACCTAATAAACATAAACTTAAAACAAAACCCTAAGAATGTGCAGAACTTTGATGACAGGAACATCACCATCAACCAAGCTTAGTCTAGATCTAGCAGTGGAGATGAAGGCAGAGGTGATGATTATCAGTGGTGGTGGGGGATCTAGAGTTGCTAGTTGATATGGAGGTGGTGGTCGGAGCATTGGTGGTTATGAAGTTGGGAGGAGCGACGGAAGTTGCAGCCTTGGTGGTGGCGGAGGGAGAGATGGTTCTGATGGGAACTAAAGAAACTAAAGAACGACCAATTCGATTTACAGCTTATGGAATTGTGTCTTTATAGTAGAGATGGTTCTAGTTATCTAAGGTTTTTGATTTGCTCTATGCATGCTCATTTTGGATTTATGTCATCGCTTGTGTCTTAGAAAACTTGGTGTGTTACTTGGTTGAAGAAATCGAAAAGAAGAAATGTTGAATATAAATTTGTTCTCTATTAAAAAAAACCAAAAACCCTAAACCCTAAACTAAAACCTGAAGCATAAACCTATAATCTAAAACCTAAACTCCAAACCCTAAACCCTAAAATACATAAACCCTAGACCCTAAACACTAAATCATAAACCCTAAACCCTAAACCCTAAACCCTAAATTGTAAACCATAAAACCCTAAACCCTAAAATCCTAAACCTTAAAACCCTAAACCCTAAACCCTAAACCCTAAACCCTAAACCCTCCCTCAAACCCCAAACCTAACCCTCCTAAATCCTCATTTAACCTTGCCCTAAACCTTAAGCTAAAACCTAAAACTAAACTAAATAAACGAAAAATAAAATATAAAAAAACCTAAACCAAAATAAAATAATAAAATTAAACAAAATAAAAATCTAAACTAAAACATAAAATAAAAAACTAAAAATTTAGCTAAAAATTAACCTAAAATAAAATAAGCTAAAAATAACCTAAATCTGAACTAAAAATAAAACTTAAAATTAAAGCTAAAATAAAAACCTAAAACCCAAACCTAAAAATATAAAATGAAAATCTAAATCTAAACCCACAAATAATCCTAAAAAATAAATTAAAAAAAGCTAAACTACAAAATTAGTATAAACCTACACCTAAACCTATTAAAATAAAAATAAAAATAAAAAACATAAACTAAAATAAATAAACTAAACTAAATAAAAATAAAAAATAAAACTAAATAAAAATAAAAAATAAACTAAATAAACTTAAACCTACATATTTACTTAATTAAAAAAAACTAGACCCTAAACCCTAAACCCTAAACCCTAAAGCTTAAAACTAACCCTAAACCTTAAACCCTAAACCTACAATCTTAAACCACAACTCCAAACTCTAAACCCTAAATCCAAATCCCAAAACCTTAAAAAACCCTAAGCCTTAAACCTTGAACCCTAAACTAACCCTAAACCCTACCCTAACCCTAACCCTAAACTCTAAACCCTAAACCATAAACCCTAAACCCTAAAACCCTAAACACTAAACCTTAAACCCTAAAAACCATAAAACTTAAAGCCTAAACCCTAAACTAACCCTAAACTCGAATCCCTAAACCCTAAAAACCTAAAAACCTAAACCTAAACTAAATATAAATAAATAAATAAAATAAATAAATAAACCTAAACCTAAATAAAATAAAATAATAAAATAAAATAAAAACCTAAACTAAAACCTAAACCTAAAAATAAAATAAAATAATAAATAAAAACTAAACTAAGATAAAATAAATAAAAACCTAAACAAACTTAAAAATACAAAAGAAATAAAAAAAATAAAAAAATCTAAATAAAATAAAAACAAAACCAATAATAAAAATAAAATAACCTAAAATAAAGTAAAGTAAAAAACTAAATAAAAACCTAAACATAAAATGTAAACATAAAAATAAAACTTAAACCTAAAATAAATAAAACCTAAACCTTAAATTTAAAAAAACCTAAACCTAAAATAAACAAAATAGAAATAAAACTAAACCTAAACTAAATTAAACTAAATTAAAATGAATTAAAGCTAAACCTAAACCTGAAATTAGACCTAAAATAAAAACCTAAAAACTAAACATAAAAAAATAAAATTAAAATGAAAACCTAAACCTAAAAATAAAAAATTAAACCTAAACCTAAAAAATAAAATAAAAATAAAACTAGGCTAAAAAGTATGCCTACTAAACCCAAAAAATAAACAAAAATAGAAAAACCTAAACTAAAATAAATAAAGCTAAAATAAATAAACTAAACTGAATAAAAATAAAAATAAACCTAAATAAAAATAATAAAATAAACTAAATAAACATATACCAACCAATTATTTAAAAAAAAACTTAACCCTAAAACTAACCTTAAACCCTAAACCCTAAACCGTAAACCCTAAACCCTAAATCCCTAAACCCTAAACCCTAAGACCCTAAACCCTAAACCTTAAACCCTAAACCTTAAACCCTAAAAACCTAAAACCTTAAAACCTAAATCCTAAAACCCTAAACCCTAAACCCTTAACCCTAATCCCTAAACCCTAAACACTAAACGTTAAATCCTAAACATTAAACCCTAAACCCTAAACCCTAAACCCTAAACCTTAAACCCCAAACGCTAAACCCTAAACCCTACTCTAAGCCCTAAACACTAAAAGCCTAAAACCTTAAACCTAAACGAAATAACACTTAAAAATATAATTAAAAAAACTTAATCCTAAATATAATAAATAAAATTAAATAAAATTAAAACATTAACTAAAACCTATACCTAAAAATAAAATAAAAAAAATAAAAACTAAACTAAAAGAAAATAAATAAAAACATAAACTAAACTAAAAATTAAAATAAACCTAAAAATAAGAAAACATAAATAAAATCAAACCTAAATGAAAAATAAAAATAAAATAAAATATAAGCTAAATAGAAACTTAAACCTAAAAAATAAATCTAAAATTGAAATCTAAAATAACTAAAAAATAAAAACTAAACCCAAAACTAAAAAAAAAACTTAAACCTAAAATAAATACATAAAATGAACCTAAACCTAAACTAAAATAAACTAAACTATAATAAATAAAACATAAACCTAAAATAAACTAAATCTAAACCCTAAATAAAACAAAGTAAAATTAAATGAACTAAAAATAAATCTAAACTTAAACTAAAAAATAAAACCTAAAAGTAAACTTAAAATAAAAACTTAAAACCTAAACCTAAAAAAAATAAAATGAAAACCTAAACCTAAACCTAACTAAACCCTAAACCCTAAACATAAAAATAAAAAATAAAATCTAAACCAAAAAATTTAAATAAAAATAATACTAAACTAAATATTAAACATAAACCTAAGGCTTAACTTGAAAAAAACTAAAATAAATAAACATAAACCAAAATAATTAAACATAAAATAAATAAACTAAATAAAATTAAAATAAAAAATAAAACTAAATAAAAATATAAAATAAACTAATTAAACTAGATAAACCAAAACTTATCAATTTACTTAATTTTTTAAAAAAAGCCCTAAACCCAAAACCCAAAACCCAAAACCTACATCCCTAAACCTTCAACCCTAAACCCTAAACCTTAACCCTAACCCTAAACCCTAAAGCCTAAACCCTAAAAATCCCAAACCTTAAATTCTAAACTAACCCTAAACCCTAAAGCCTAAAAACCTTAAACCCTGAAGCCTAAACACTAAACCCTAAAACCTTAAACCCTAATTTAACCATAAACCCTAAGCTAAACCTAAACCCTAAACCCAAACTTAATAAAACTAAACCAAACTAATAATAAAATAATAATAATAATAATAATAATAATAATAATAATAATAATAATAATAAACTAATAACTAATAATAAAACCTAACTAAAATTAATAAAACTAACTAAATAAATAATAATAAAACTAATAATAACCCTAAAAACTAAAACTAATAAAAATAACTAAAACCTAATAAACATAATAAAACCATAAAACAATAATAAATAAACTAAATTAACTAATAAAAGGATAATAATAAGAAAAATAATAAAAATAATAAATTAATAAAGACCAACTAAAATTAATAATAATAATAATAGTAACAATAAACTAAAAAATAATAAAACTAAAACCTAAACTAAAAAACCAAAGTAATAAAATCCAATAATAATTAAACTAAAAACTAAAGCTAAACAAAACTAGAAACCCCTAAACTAATAAACTAAACTAAAACTGAACCCCAAAATCCTAAAAAAAACTAACTAAACTAACAATAAATAATGAACTAAAAATTAATAAAACCCAAAACTAATAACTAAAAACCTAACGGAAACTAATAACCTAAACTAAATAACACCTAAAAATATAATAAAAAAAATGTAATCCTAAATAAAACAAATAAAATTAAATTAAATTAAAACATTAACTAAAACCTATACCTAAAAGTAAAATAAAATAAAAAATAAACACTAAACTAAAATAAAATAAATAAAAACATAACTAAACTAAAAATTAAAATAAACCTAAAAATAAAAAAGTATAAATAAAATCAAACCTAAATGAAAAATAAAAATAAAATAAAATAAAAACTAAATAGAAACTTAAACCTAAAAAATAAATCTAAAAATAAAACCTAAAATAAATAAAAAATAAAACCTAAACCCAAAACTAAAAAAAACATAAACCTAAAATAAATACAAAAAATGAACCTAAACCTAAACTAAAATAAACTAAACTATAATAAATAAAACATAAACCTAAAATAAACTAAATCTAAACCCTAAATAAAACAAAGTAAAATTAAATGAACTAAAAATAAATCTAGACTTGAACTAAAAAATAAAACCTAAAAGTAAACTTAAAATAAAAACTTAAAAGCTAAACCAAAAAAAAAATAAAATCAAAACCTAAACCTAAACCTAACTAAACCCTAAACCCTTAACGTAAAAATAAAAAATAGAATCTAAACCTAAAAATTTAAATAAAAATAAAACTAAACTAAATATTAAACATAAACCTAAGGCTAAACTTAAAA
The DNA here is from genome assembly GCA_021442155.1 of Cymbidium sinense. Classification (NCBI taxonomy): domain Eukaryota; kingdom Viridiplantae; phylum Streptophyta; class Magnoliopsida; order Asparagales; family Orchidaceae; genus Cymbidium; species Cymbidium sinense. The sequence goes on from JAKCPB010000068.1 coordinate 6,178, forward strand.
AAAAACTAAAATAAATAAACATAAACTAAAATAAATAAACATAAAATAAAAAACTAAATAAAATAAAAATAAAAAATAAACCTAAATAAAAATATAAAATAAACTGAATAAACTAAATAAACTTAAACTTATCAATTTACTTAATTTTTTTAAAAGATACCCTAAACCCAAAACCCAAAACCCAAAACCCTAAACCTAAAACCCTAAACCTACTACCCTAAACCCTAAACCCTAAACCCTAACCCTAATAATAATAATAAAATAAGCTAATAAACCTACACCCTAGATAAATAAATAGCTAACTAATAAACATAATAGAACTAAAACGTAATAATAATAATTAATCTAAACTAACTAAACTAACTAAACCCTCAATCCTTTTAATTAAAAGAAACCCTAAACCTTAAACCCTAAAACTCTAAACCTGAAAGCCAAAACACTAAATCCTAAACCTTAAACCCTAAACCCTAACCCTAAACCCTAACCCTAAAATCCTAAACCCTAAACCTTAAAACTTAAACCCTAAACCCTAAACCATAAAAACTTAAACCTAAACTAAATAAAACCAAAAAATAAAATAAATATATAAAGCCTAAACCTAAATAAAATAAAAACCTAAACTTAAATATAAGAATAAAAATCCTAAATAAAATAAAAACTAAACATAAAATAAAAAAATAAACCTAAAATAAAATAAAATATTATCTAAATTAAAACCTAAAAAATAAATCTAAAAATAAATAATAAATAAAACCTAAACCCTAAACTAAAAAAATAGTAACCTAAAATATAAATAAAATAAATAAAATAAAATAAACCTAAACCTAAACCTAAACTAAAATAAATAAAACCTAAACTTAAAAAAACTAAACCTAAACCTAAACCTAAACAAAATAAAATAAACTAAAAATAAATCTAAAACTAAACTAAAAAATAAAACTTAAATAATAAACCTAAAATAAAAACCTAAAACCTAAACCTAAAATATAAATAAAATAAACCTAAACCTAAAAAATAAAAATAAAAATAAACTAAAAAAATTAAACAAAAAATAAAAAATTAACTAAAATAAACCTAAACCTAAATATAAAACCTAAATAAATAAACAAAAAATTAAAACCTAAACTAAATAAAAAAACTTAAAAATAAAATAAACTAAATAAAAAATAAAACTAAATAAAATTTAAAAATAAATAAAATAAATTAAATAAAAATAACTAAACCTAACTAATTATAAAAAAACTAAACCTAAATTTAATAAACTAAACCTAAATAAACCCTAAACCTAAAACCTAAACTAAATTAAATAAAACTCCCTAAACTAAACTAAATCCTAAAACTAAACCTAAATCTAAACTAAAACCTAAACCCTAAACCCTAAAACCTAAACTACCCTAAACTTAAAACCCCTAAACCCTAAACCTAAACTAAACCAATAAACCTAAACCTAAACTAAAACTAAACCCAAAACCAAAACCTAAAACCCTAAACTAAAAAAAACCTAAACCTAAACTAAAATAAATAAAATAAATAAAATACTAAATAAAATAAACTTAAACCTAATAAAAAACTAAACTAAATAAACTAAACTAAACCTAAACTAAAATAAAACTCTAAATAAAATAAAAAATCTAAATAAATAAAATAAAATAAACCTAAAATAAAATAAATAAATAATAAATAAAATAAAAAAAATAAAAAAAAAAAAATAAATAAAATAAATAAAAATAAAATAAATAAATAAAAATAAAAATAAAAACTAAACCTAAACTAAAATAAATAAATAAATAAAACCTAAACCTAAACATAAAATAAACTAAACCTAAACCCTAAACTAAATATAATAAAATAAACTAAAAATTAACCTAAACTAAAAAAGTAAAACCCTAAAATAAACCTAAAATAAAAACTTAAAAGCTAAACCTAAAAAAAATAAAATAAAAACTTAAACCTAAAATTTAAAATAAAAAATAAAACATAAACCTAAAGAATAAAAAAAACAAAACTAATCTAAAAAATATACATAAACTTAAACCTAAAAAAATAAATTACAATAAAAAACTTGAACTAAAATAAATTAACTTAAAATAAATATACTAAACAAAATAAAAAATAAAAAATAAACATAAATAAAAATAAAAAATAAAATAAACTACAATAATTTAAAAATAAAGTAAATATGCTAACTAAACATAAACCGAGTGGTTTCTTAATTTAAAAAAAAAACTCTAAACCCTAAACCCTAAATCTTAAACACTAAACCCTAAACCCTAGACCCTAAAACTAACCTAAACCCTAAACCCTAAACCCTAAACCCTAAACCTACAACCCTAAACATACAACCCTAAATCCTAAACCTTAAACCCTAAACACTAAATGCTAAACCGTAAACCCTAAAATCCTAAAACATAAAACCCTAAACCCTAAACCATAAACCCTAAACCATAAAATCAACTAAATTGAAACCCTAAACTAAATAAATAAAATAAACTAAAATAAAAAACTTAAACTAAAAAAATAAACCTAAAATAAATAAAACCTAAACTAAACCTAAATCCTAAAGACTAAACCCTAAACCCTAAACCTTAAACCCTAAACCAACTAAACCCAAACCTAAACTAAACCTAAACATAATGCTAAACCCTACTCTAAAACAAACCTAAACTAAACCTAAAACTAAACTAAACCTAAATAAACCCTAAGCTAAATCTAAAAAACCTAAACTAAACCTAACCCCTAACCTTAAAGTAAACCTAAACTAAACACTAAACCCTAAAACCCTTAACCCTAAACTTTAAATTAACCTTAAACCCTTAACCCTATACCCTAAAATCCCAAAATCCTAAAAAACTAAATGCTAAATACAAAACCCTAAATCCAAAACCCTAAAAACTTAAAACCCTAATGCTTAAACACTAAACCCTAAACCCTAATGCTAAACCCCAAACTCTAAAACCTTAAACCCTAAAATTATAAATCCTAAACCATAAAGCTTAAACCCTAAACCCTAAACACTAAAAATCTAAAAACCTAAGCCTAAACTATATAAAACTTTAAAATAAAATAAATAAAAAAGCTAAACCTAAATAAAATAAACAAATAAAGTAAAATAAAAAACTAAAACTAAAACCTAAAAATAAAATAAAATAAAAAATAAAAAATAAAAAAATGAAAATAAAATAAATTTAAACCTAAATTAAACTAAAAATTAAAATAATAATCCAAATAAAACCTAAATAAAATAAAAACTAAACGTAAAATAAAAATAAAATAAACCTAAAATAAAATAAATAAAAACTAAATATAAACCTAAACCAAAAAAAACTTAAAAATAAAACTTAAAAATAAATAAAAAATAAAACTTAAACCTTAAACTAAAAAAAAAAGCCTAAACCTAAAATAAAAATAAAATAAACCTAAACCTAAACTAAAATAAGTAAAACCTAAACCTAAACCTAAAATTAACTAAACCTAAACTAAATAAAGTAAAAAAAAAAAACTAAAATTAAACCTAAGCATAAACTAAAAAATAATACGTAAAATTAAACTTAAAATAAAAACCTAAAATTTAAACATAAAAAAACAAAATAAAAACCTAAACCTAAACCTAAAAATAAAAATAAAACCTAAACCTAAAAACTAAAATAAAAATAAAACTCAACAAAAAGTTAAACCTAGACCTAAAAAAAATTAAATTAAAATAGAAAACTTAAACTGAAATAAATAAACTTAGAATAAATAAAATAAACTAAATAAAACTAAAAAATAACCCTAAATAAAAATAAAAGATAAAGAAAACTAAAATAAATAAAAAATAAACTAAATATACTAAATAAACCTAAAGCTATCTATTTACTTAATTTAAAAAAAAAAACTTAAACCCTAAATCCTAAACCCTAAACCCTAAACCCTAAACATTAAACTTTTAACCCTTAACCTACAACCGTAAACCTATAAACCCTAACCCTAAACCCTAACCCTAAATCCTAAACCCTAAATACTACAAGCATAATCTCTAAAACCCTAAACCCTAAACCCTAAATCCTAATCCCTAAGCCCTAAATCCTAACCCTAAACCTTAAACCCTAAACCCCAAACCCTAAACCTAAACCTAAAGTAATTAAATAAATTTAATAAAATAAATCTAAACACTAAAACCTAATAAACCTAAACATAAACAAAAAACTTAAGAATTAGCTAACCTTAGAACATCACCAACCAACCACTCATCCGGTGGTTGAGGTGAAGGCGAGGCGGCCATTATCATAATGTGGGGATCTAGGGTGGATATGGAGGTGGTGGTCGATGCAGTGATGGTTATGGAGTCAGGAGGAGCGAAGGTGGTTAAAGTCGTGGAGGTGGAAGAAGGAGATATCGGGCATATGATGGTGGATCCCACAAGTCAAGAGGCCATGATGGTTCTGATGGGAACTCGAGAAACTAAAGAACGAATGATTCGATATGCTGCTTATGGAACAATGTCTTATGGTAGAGATGGTTTTAGTTATCTAGGGTTTTTGATTTGCTCTATGCGTGCTCATTTTTGAACTATGTCATCATTTGCCTTCAAAACTTAAACACTTGGTTGATGAAATCAAAAGAAGAAATTTTGAATCAATTTGTTCCTATTAAAAAAACTAAAACCCTAAACTAAAAAAAAAACCTAAACCATTAATAACAATAAAATAAACCTTAACCTACACTAAAATAAACTAAACTAAACTAAATTAAATAAAACCTAAACCTAAACCTAAAATAAACTAAACCTAAATGTAAACCTAAACTAAATAAAATAAACTAAACTAAAAATAAACCTAAACATAAATAAAAAAATAAAAGCTAAAAATAAACCTAAAATAGAAACCTAAAACCTAAACCTAAAAAGAAATAAAATAAAAACTAAAATCTAAACCTAAAAATAAAAAATAAAACCTAAACCTAAAAAAGTAAAATAAAACTAAAACTAAACTAAAAAATAAACATAAACCTAAACCTAAACCTAAAAGATAAACTAAAATAAAAAACCTAAACTAAAATAAATAAACCTAAAATAAATAAGCTAAACTAAATAAAATAATGAATAAAATAAAGTAAAATAATTAAAAAATAAACTGAATAAACTAAATAAATTTTACTAAAATTTTTTCTAAAACTCTAAACACTAAAAATAAACCATAAAATAAACCTAAACCCTAAACCTAAAAACTAAACCTAAACTAAACCCTAAAAAAAAAATCCTAAACTATAAACCCAAATAAAAAAAATAAATCAAAAAATTAAAATAAATAAAAAACTAACAAATAAACCTAAACCTATAACCTAAAAAACTATAAACTCAAACCTAAATAAACCTAAACTAAACCTAAAACTTAAACCTAAACATAACTAAAATAAATATACCCTAAATAACCTAAACCTAAACCTAAACTAAAACCTAAAACCTAAATAACCCTAAACTATAACCTAAACTAACTTAATATAACCTAATTAAAACCTTTAAACTCCTAAAGTTTTAACTTAAATCTAACTTTAAACTTAAATAAAAACCTAAATCTTAAATCAACCTAAACCTAAAACCTAAAAAAATAGTAAACTTAAAGTTTAAACTCCTAAACTAACCTTAAACTAAACCTTAAACTAACCTAAATCTTAAAACTTAAACTATCATAAACTCCTAAAAAATAAACTAAACCTAAACTATAAACTCTAAATCATAAACTTAATCCTTAAACTAAATCTTAATTTAACTTTAAACCTAAACCTAAACTATAAACTTAAACCTATAAACACTAAACCTCTAAACTAACCTAAACTAAATGCTAAAATCCCTTTATCCCTAAAGTTTAAACCTAAATATTAAACTTAAACTCTAAATACTAAATACTAAACTCTAAACTCTAAACCCTAAACTCAACCCTAAGCTCTAAAAATAATAAACTTAAACTCTAAAACCTTATACATAAAACCTTAAACCTTAAACCCTAAAAACCTATAAATCCTAAACTATAAACACTAAACCCTAAATTAACCCTAAACCCTAAACTATAAACCGTAAACCCTAAACCTTAAATCTTAAACCCTAATTCTAACCATAAACCCGAAACCTTAAATCATTAAACTTAAACCCTAAACCCTAAACACTAAACTAACCCTAAATCTTAAACCCTAAACTAACCTAAACCCTAAACCCTTAAAACCCTAAACCCTAAAAACCCTAAACTATAAAATTAAACCCTAAATGTAATTCTAAATCTAACCATAAACTAACTTCTAAACTATCTAAACCCTAAACTATAAAATTAAACTTAACTAAACTCCTAACCCTAATCCTAACTTAAAACTCTAAATAAACTTAAACCATAAACCCTAAACCCTAAACCCTAAAAGCCCTAAACCCTAAAGCCTAAACCCTAATCCCTAAACCCTAAATCATAAACTAGCCTTAAACCTTAAGCTAACCCTAAACCCTAAACCTTAAACCCTAAACACTAAAAACTCTAAACCTTAAACCCTAAACACTAAACACTAAACCCTAAACCGTAAACCCTAAACCCTAAACCTTAAAACTATAAACCCAAAAACCCTAAACTTATACCCAAAACCTAAAACTCGAAACCCTAAAAACCTAAAAACCTAAACCAAAACTAAAAAAAATCTAAACCAAAATAAAATAAAATAATAAAATAAAATTAAAACCTACAGCAAAACTTAAATAAAAACTTAAAAATGAAATAAAATAACTTAGTAGAAATAAACTAAAATAAAATAAAAAATAACCTAAACTAAACTGAAAATAAATAAATCAAAGAATAAAAAACATAAATAAAATAAAAACTAAACGTAAAATAATAATAAAATAAACTGAAAATAAAATAAAATAAAAAAATGAAATAAAAACCTAAACCTAAAAATTAAACCTTAAAAATAAAAAAAACCTAAACCTAAAACAAAAAAATAAACAAAATAAAATAAAACTAAATTAAAATAAATAAAAACTAAACATAAACCTAAAATAAACTAAACCTAAACCCTAAACTAAATAAAATAAAATAAACTAAAAATAAACCTAAATGTAAAATAAAAAATAAAACCTAAAAATAAACCTAAAATGAAAACCTAAAACTTAAACCTAAGAAAATAAAATAAAAACCAAAACCTAAACTTAAAAATAAATAATAAAATTAAGTATAATAAATAAAAAATAAACTAAATTAATAAATAAACCTAAATCTACCGGTCCACTTAATTTTTTTTTAAAAAAAAACCCTAAACACTGAACCGTAAACCCTAAACCTAAACCCTAAACCCTAAACCCTAAACCCTAATGCTAAACCCCAAACCCTAAAACCATAAACCCTAAAATTATAAATCCTAAACCCTAAACCTTAAACCCTAAACCCTAAACCCTAAAAATCTAAAAACCTAAGCCTAAACTAAATAAAACTTTAAAATAAAATAAAAAAAAAGCTAAACCTAAATAAAATAAACAAATTTAATAAAATAAAAAACTAAAATTAAAACCTAAACCTAACCTAAAAATAAAAAAATAAAAAATAAAAAAAATAAAAATAAAATAAATATAAACCTAAATTAAACTAAAAGTTAAAATAATCCTAGGAATAAAAAACCTAAATAAAATAAAAACTAAATGTAAAATAAAATAAAATAAACCTAAAATAAAATAAATAAAAATTAAATATAAACCTAAACCTAAAGAAAACTTAAAAATAAAACTTAAAAATAAATAAAAAATTAAACATAAACCTTAAACTAAGAAAAAAAAACCTAAACCTAAAATAAAAATAAAATAAACCTAAACCTAAACTAAAATAAATAAAACCTAAACCTGAACCTAAAATTAACTAAACCTAAACTAAATAAAGTAAAAAAAACTAAAATTTAACCTAAGCATAAACTAAAAAATAATACATAAAATTAAAACTAAATTAAAAACCTAAAACTTAAACCTAAAAAAATAAAATAGAAACCTAAACCCTAACCTAAAAATAAAAATAAAACCTAAACCTAAAAACTAAAATAAAAATAAAACTGAACAAATAGATAAACCTAAATCTAAAAAAAATTAAACTAAAATAGAAAACTTAAACTGAAATAAACAAACCTAGAATAAATAAAATAAACTAAATAAAACTAAAAAATAACTTTAAATAAAAATAAAAGATAAACAAAACTAAAATAAATAAAAAATAAACTAAATATACTAAAAAAACCTAAATATATCAATTTACTTAATTTTAGAACAAAACTTAAACTCTAAATCCTAAACCCTAAACCCTAAACCCTAAACATTAAACCTTTAACCCTTAACCTACAATCATAAACCTATAAACCTAAACCCTAAACCTTATACCCTAACCCTAAACCCTAAATACAAAATGCATAATCCATAAATCCCTAAACCCTAAACCCTAAACCCTAAACCCTAAATCCTAAATCCTAAACCCTAAACCCTAAATCCTAACCCTAAACCCTAAATCCTAAACCCCAAACCCTAAACCTAAACCTAGAGTAACTAAATAAATTTAAAAAAATAAATCTAAACACTAAAACCTAATAAACCTAAACATAAACAAAAATCTTAAGAATTAGTAGAACCTTCACGGCAGGAACATCACCATCATCCACGCTCAGTCTACATCTGGTGGTTGAGGTGAAGGCCGAGGTTGCCATTATCGTAATGGTTGTGGGGGATCTGGAGGTGTTGGTGGATATGGAGGTGGGGGTTGGAGCAACGATGGTTATGGAGGCAGGAGGAGCGAAGGTGGTTAAAGTCATGGAGGTGGCGAAAGGAGATATCGGGCATATGATGGCGGATCCCACTAGTCGATAGGCCATGATGGTTCTGATGGGAACTAGAGAAACTAAAGAACGATTGATTCGATCTGCTACTTATGGAACAATGTCTTATAGTAGAGATGGTTCTAGTTATCTTGGGTTTTCGATTTGCTCTATGTGTGCTCAATTTTGATCTATGTCGTCACTTGTGTCTTCAAAAACTTGGTGTGTTACTTGGTTGATGAAATCGAAAAGAAGAAATTTTGAATATGAATTTGTTCCCTATTAAAAAAAACTAAAAACCCTAAACCCTAAACTAAAAAAAAAAACCTAAACCATTAATAATAATAAAATAAACCTTAACCTACACAAAAATAAACTAAACTAAATTAAATTAAATAAAACCTAAACCTAATCCTAAAATAAACTAAACCTAAATGTAAACCTAAACTAAATAAAATAAACTAAACTAAAAATTAACCAAAACCTAAACAAAAAAATAAAAGCTACAAATAAACCTAAAATAGAAACCTAAAACCTAAACCTAAAAAAAAATAAAAGAAAAACTAAAATCTAAACCTAAAAATAAAAAATAAAACTTAAACCTAAAAAGTAAAATAAAAATAAAACTAAACTAAAAAATTAACATAAACCTAAACCTAAACCTAAAAATAAACTAAAATAAAAAACCTAAACTAAAATAAATAAACCTAAAATCAATAAACTAAACTAAATAAAATAAAGAATAAAATAAAGTAAAATAATTAAAAAATAAACTAAATAAACTAAACATTATTTACTTAAAGTTTTTTCTAAAACTCTAAACAAAACCAATAAGCCCTAAATCCTAAACCCTAAACCCTAAATCCTAAACTAACCCTAAACTAAACTAAACTAAAAACCCTAAACCATAAAACCCTAAATATAAAATAAATTAAAATAAAATAAAACCTAACCTAAACCCTAAACTAACCTAAACTATAACCCTAAACCTAAACCTAAAACCTTAAACCCTAAAACTAACCTAACCCTAAACCTAAACACTACCTAAACTATAACCCTATACCTAAAACTCAAATTTAAAACTAAACCCTAAAACTAAAACCTAAATCCTAAATAAACCTTAAACTAAACCTAAACCTAAACCTAAACTATAAACCTTATCTAACCTAACTATAAACTATAACTAAACTAAAACTTAAACCTAAACTAACCTTAAACCTTAAACTAAAACCTAAACTAAAAAACCTTAAATCTAAACTTAAACTTAAACCTAAATATTAAACTTAAATCTAACCTAACCCTAAATCTAAACTAAAAACCAACTTAAACCTGTTAAACTTTAAATTGACCTAACTAACCTAAATTGAACAAACCTAACTAAAATTTAAATATAAACCTAAAACCTAAACCCTAAAACTCCTAAACCCTAAATCAAAACCCTAAACCCTAAATTATAAATCCTAAACTCCTAAACTAACCTTAACCTAAACTAAACTTAAACTAAACTTAAACCTATAAACACTAAACCCTAACCAACTAAACCTAAAGCCCTTATCCCTAAAGCTTAAACCCAAATCATTAAACCCTAAACCCTAAATCCTAAACACTAAACCCTAAACCCTAAACCCTAAACCCTAAACCCTAAACTGTAACACAATAATACCTAAAACCCAAAACCATATACATGAAACCCAAAACCTTAAACCCTAAAAACATATAAATTTAAACCTAAACTAAATAAAACCTAAACCTATATAAAATAAAATAATAAAAAAATTAAAACCTAAACTAAAACTTAAAGCTAAACCTAAAAATAAAATAAAATAAACTACTTGAAATAAACTAAAATAAAATAAATAAAAACCTAAACTAAATAAAAAATAAAATAAATCTAAGAATAAAAAAACCAAATAAAATAAAATCTAAACGTAAAATAAAAATAAAATAAGCCTAAAATAAAATAAAATAAAAATTAAATAAAAACCTAAACCTTAAAATAAAAAATCCTAAACTAAAAAAACCTAAACCTAAAATAAAAAATAAATAAATAAATTAAAACTAATCTAAAATAAACTAAACTAAAATAAAGAAAACCTAAACGTAAACCTAAAATAAACTAATCCCTAAACTAAATAAAATAAAATGAACTTAAAATAAACTTAAACTTAAACTAAAAAATTAAAACTAAAAGTAAACCTAAAAAGAAACCTTAAACTTAAACCTAAAAAAATAAAATATAAACCTAATAAATAAAATAAATAAAAAAAATAAACTAAATAAATTAAATTAATCTAAACCTAGCTTTATTTTTGGAAAACCCTAAACAACCTAAACCATAAATCCTAAATCCAAAATCCTAAACCCTAAACCCTAAACCCTAAAACTAACCCTAAAACTGAAACTTTATAAACCCTAAACCCTAAAAAACCCTAGACCCTAAACCCTAACTTAAAAAATAAAATCCAAAAATAAAAATTTTTTCTTAAAAAACTCTAACCCTAAACCCTAAACTTACAACCTTAAACACGAAACCCTAAACCCTAAACCCTAAAACTAACCATAAACCTACAACCCTAAATCGTAAAACCCTAAACCCTAAAACCTAAAACTCTAAACCCTAAACCCTAAACCCTAAATTAATCCTAAATCCTAAACTCAAAGCCTTAAACCCTAAACCTTAAATTTTAAACCCTAACCCTAACCATAAATCTAAACCTAAACTAACTTAAACTAATTAAACACTAAACTAACTCCTAAACTTAAACCCTAAATTAAACTTAAACTAACTAAACCTAAAACTAATCTAAAACCCTAAACTATAAAATGGTAAACCTAAACTAACTTAAATCCTAAACAACCATAAACTAACTTTAAAACTATAACCTAAACTATAAACCTAAAACTATAAACTAAACTCTAAACCTAAACCCTAACCTTATCTAACTTAAACTTAAATCCTAAAGGTTAAACTTAAAACTATAAACCCTAAACCTAAAGCTAAACCTAAAGTTTAAACCCTAATCTAAACTAAAGCTAAACTAATCCTAAACCTAAACTATAAACTAATCAAACCTAAGTTAACCTAAACTCTAAACCTAAAATCCTAAACTTTAAATCCTAAACACTAAACCCTATACCCTAAACCCTAAACCCTAAACCTTAAAACTATAAACCTAAATAAACCTTATACCTAAACCCAAAAAAACCCAAACCCTAAAAACCTAAAAACCTAAACTAAAACTAAATAAAACCTAAACCAAAATAAAATAAAATAATAAAATAAAATTAAAACCTAAACCAAAACTTAAACCAAAACTTAAAAATAAAATAAAATAACTTAATAGAAATAAACTAAAATAAAATAAATAAGAACCTAAACTAAACTAAAAATAAATAAATCTAAGAATTAAAAACATAAATAAAATAAAAACAAAATGTAAAATAATAATAAAATACACCAAAAATAAAATAAAATAAAATAAAAACAAAATAAAAACCTAAACCTAAAAATTAAACCTTAAAAACTAAAAAAAACCTAAACCTAAAATAAAAAAAAATAAAATAAAATAAAACTAAACTAAAATAAATAAAACCTAAACGTAAACCTAAAATAAACTAAACCTAAACCCTAAACTAAATAAAATAAAATAAACTAAAATAAACCAAAATGTAAAATAAAATAAAACCTAAAATAAACCTAAACCTAAACCTAAAATAAAATCCAAAACCTAAACCTAAAATAAATAATAAAATAAAATAAAATAAATAAATAAAAAATAAACCTAAAAATCCTAAACACTAACTAAGTTTAAACCTTAAATCTAACCCTAAACCCTAACCCTAAACCCTAAACTAATAAAAACCTAAACTCTAAACCCTAAACTTAAAAAACTAAACCCTAAACTAAATAAAAATTAATAAAACCCAAACCCTAAACCTAAACCCTAAACTCCTAAACCATAAACTTAAACCCTATACCTAAAACGAAAACCTAAACCCTAAACTAAAACCCTAAACTAAAACTAAACCTAACCCTAAACCCTAAACCTAAACTAAATAACCTAAACTAAACCTAAACTAACCTAAACCTAACTAAACCCTAAAAGTTTAAACTAAACCTAAACCTAAACTTAAACTATCTAAACTATAAACCTAAACCTAAATTAAATGTTAATAACTATAAATAAACCTAAACCTAAATGTTAAACCCTAAACTAAACCTAAACCACCTAAACCTAAAAGTTAAACAAAAAACCTAAACCCTAAAGTTTAAACTAAATTAACCTAAACTAAGCTCCTAAATTTTAAACCCTAACCTAAACATAAACTAAACCTAAAACCTAAACTACTAAACTAAAAAATACTAAACTCTAAACCTAAACCCTAAACCTAACTAAACCTTAAACCTAAACTTAAACCTAAAATAAACTAAACCTAAACCTAAACTAAATAACTAACCTAAACCTAAATAAAACCTAAACTAATAAATTTTAAACCTAACCTAAACTATAAACCTAAACCTAAAACTAAACCCTAAAACTAAACCACTAAACTAAAATAAACTAACCTAAACTTAACCTAAACCCTAAACCTAAACTTAAACCTAAAATAAACTAAACCTAAACTAAACCCTAAACCCTAAACTAAAGAAATTAAAACCTAAACCTAAACTAAACTAAAACCCTAAATTAAATAAACTAACCTAAACCTAAACCATAAAGCTAAACCCTAAAGCCATAACCCTAATTACTAAACCTCTAAACCCTAAACCTAAACTAACCTAAACTATCTTAAACCTAAACTAAATGCTTAACCCTATATCTTAAACACTAAACCTAACTAATCCTAACCCTAAAATAAAATCATAACCAAATAAACTCATACTTAAAACCATAAACTTAAACCTAAAATTAAAACCTAAACCTAAACTAAATAACACCTAAAAATAAAATAAATTAAAAAACCTAAACCTAGATAAAATAAAATAATAAAATAAAATTATAACCTAAACTAAAACTTAAACCAAAACATAAAATTAACCCTAAACCCTAAATCCTAAACCTTGAAAACCATAAACCCTAAAGCCTAAACCCTAAACCCTAAATTAACCCTAAAACTTAAGTTAATCCTAAACCCTAAACCTTAAACTATAAACTAACCATAAACCCTAAACCCTAAACCCTAAATCATAAACCCTAAACCCCATTTTCGCTCTCCTCCCTTTTTTGGGTGCTTTGGTGAATTTCATTTCGCTTATGGAGGCTCATCTCCTTTGTGACTTTTCCTGTGGACATTTCAATTGGTTTTACATTTTGATGGCTTAGCTTAGCTTTCGGCTTCTTCTATCATGTGCTGTTATTGATCATGGTTGTGTTCTCTACTCCCTCGTGGGGTAATCCAAAGATTTCTGCTGCTCCCGTGAAAGTTTCTAACTCTTTGGGGGTCTCTAGATTAAACCTTCACTAGCTTTAAAATCCTTCAAGGACGTTTTTACTGGTAAGGCCAATTACACTGGTGAGTCTCTCGAACTTATCTCTACCTTCTTTTAAGGTGTACCTGCAATAATGTGTTCTGATTTGATTGTGTAAAGGCTTGCGAAACCCTTTGAATTCATGTTGCTAGGTAAATTCTCTTTGCGTAATCCTACTTTGGAGAATATTCATTTGTTTTTTCATAGCTTGAAGTTCTCTGGTATTTTTTCTACCAAATTGATTGATTCCTATCATTTCTTGATTCAGCTTTCAAACGATTTATATTATTCTCAAGTTTTCTCTTGATGCTCATATTTTGTTTTCAATTATTAGATGCGGTTGTTGAAATGGATGCCTCATTTTAATGTTAAGGAGGAATCTCCTATTGTTCTAGTTTGGATCTCTCTTCCCAATTTGCATGTTTATTTCATTAATCATGAATTATTTTTACTGTGGGTGTGTTGTTCGGTCATTCAGTTCAAGTTGATCATGCGACTGCTTCTAACACCAGGAAATCTATTGCTCGGATTCTAGTAGAGTTGGATATAACTAAAAAATTTCCAAAGGATAAAGTTGTGGATGATGATTCTATCTCAAATGATTCTATTCCTGCTTCTTTGCTACCTATAATTGAAGAAAATGTGATCCTTCATGAGGGATTGATTGGTGAGCAAACTTAGGATAAAGTTTCTAATCCTGACTTGGACACTTGTGCTTTAAATGATTCTAATTCTTTTCCTACTTTTTCATCTAATGTTGAACTAATTTCTAATCTGATTTTGCAACATAATAATGATTTGGAAGAAGGTGAAGTGGCATGCAATGATGGTTTTAATGTGCAACCTTATTTCAAGCATATCCCTGAACAATCCCTATCTGATGATGATGTTGTGGATTTGACTAATAAATTTCAAACATTTTTTAGAAAGAATAATAGAACTCCTAAAACTAAATTTCCTAACTTTGCTAGAGTTACTAGATTTGGCTCTTCTACCCAAAAATAAATGGTTTCTTTCTTAATTTGGAATGCGAGAGGGATTGGTACCCTCTCTGTTAGAAATAAAATTAGAAATTTAGTTTGTTCTCATAACATTTCCTTTTTGGCTATCTTGAAACCCTTTATTCTTCCTTCTAACATTCCTTCTATTACTAGAATGATTGGTTTTGGTAATTTTTTTGCTAATTCAAGCAATAAAATTTGGATTTTTTTGGAATAATCCTTTTGTTCTGTAGGTTTTAGATGATTTATTCCAAGTTGTGAATGTTAAAATTACTTATGATAATTGGTGTTTTTTAGTTCATTTGTTTATGTTTCTTGTAATAGAAATGGTAGATGGCTTCTTTGGGAAGATCTTATTATTTTCTCTTCTTCTGTTGATGCTCCTTGGTTTGTGGGTGGGGATTTTAACACTATCTCTTCTTCCTCTAAATGAGTTGGTGGTAATGCTTCAAACTTATTTTCAATGGAAGATTTTAATAACATGATCCTTGATTGTTATCATATTGATATTGGCTTTAGTGAGTCTTAGTTTACTTGGAATAATTATTGACCTGACAAAAGTTAGATCAGGTTCTTTCTAACCATTTACGGATTAACCTTCTCTCTAGTACTTCTATGGAGCACTTAAGCAAAACCCTTTTGGAACATTCTTCCTTGCTTATCACTCTGAAGTTAAATGTTACTAAACCCTCCTCTCCTATCCTTTTTCACTTTCAAAATATGTGGCTCATGGATGATAGATTTTTGGATGTTGTTGCTAGTAACTGGGGTGAACCTCTCCATCTTGATGATTCTATTAGTTGTGATGAGGAGATTATGGTTCTAATTAAAAGGACTTAAATAATGCCTTAATTGGTGGAATAAACATTATTTCAAGAACCTTTTTATCAATATCAAAGAAATGGAGAATGTGGTTATAGTTTTGGAAGATGCTGTTGTTAATGACCCTTCTAAAATTCATTCATTGGCTCAAGCTAAAAATAGGTTAACATGTTATTAAGACATGGAGGAGACCTATTGGTAGAAAAGAGCTTCTATTAAATGGATCTCTGATGGTGATCATAACACTAAATATTTTCATGCCATGGTTAGAAAGAAAAAGGCTCTAAATCACATTCATAAAATTAAAACTAATGATGGTGTTGGGTGTTCAGATAAAAAGGAGCTTATTGATTCTGCTATTTCTTTTTATACAAAGCTTCTTAATAAAATTGTTGCTTACGATGAGATTTCTTCGCAAGAAGTTATCCCTAATCTCATTTCTGATGATGATAACAAGATGCTTTCTTCCTTGCTTTTCGAGCATGAAATTGCTGACACTTTGCAAAGTATGAATACAGACTTAGTGGCTGGCCCTGATGGTTTTACTACCCTCTTTTTCCAAACATGTTGAATTACCATTAAAGAGGACTTGGTTAAAGTTGTTCTTGATTTCTTTAAGGGTAGCACTCTCCCATTTTGGTAGCACCTCCATTATTTTAATTCCTAAAAGGTCAATACTAAAATTTAGAGTGATTTTAGGCCAATTAGCCTTTGCTTTTTTTTAACATACTTATTTTTAAGATGTTGGCTAAAAGGTTGAGTATCTTTCTTCCTAAAATTATCTTTGCCAATCAAACCGGATTTGTTAAAGGGCGATCCATTTCAGATAATGTTCTTTTAGCCCAAGAAATGATCCATGATTTGAATGCCAAAGTTCGCAGTGAAAACCTTCTTTTTAAGCTTGACATTTCCAAAGCTTATGATAATATTGGTTGGGTTTTCCTATATAAAATCTTGGCTTCATTTGGATTCTCTAATCAATTTATTGCTTTAATTAAGAATGAGATTGAGAATTCTTGGTTTTCTTTGCTACTCAATGGTGAAGTTCATGGTTTCTTCTCTTCTTCTCATGGGCTAAAGCAAGGGGACCCTCTCTCTCCTGCCCTTTTCTCTATTATTGTGGAATATCTTTCTAGATGTATTAAGTAGGTGTTTAGTAAAATGCTTAACATGTACTATAGAACCAGTGGTGGGTTTCCCATTTCTCACCTTAGTTTTGCTGATGATTTCATTATATTTTGCAATAGCTATACTCTTTATATTAAAAAGTTGTGAAATTTCTTAACTCTTTTGGTGGAGAGTGGCTTGAATATTAATCCTGATAGAAGTTATTTTATTACTTGCTCTTCTATTTCCTCATCTAAGATCAATGTTATCAAGAATATTATGGGTTTTTCACATCAAATTCTCCCTATCAAGTATTTTGGTACTCCTTTATATGGAGGAATGAAAAGATCTTTCTTTTATGAAGTCATTCAAAAAATAAGTAAGAAAACCTCCTCTTAAGAGTTTAATTTACTTTCCTTTGGTGCTAGACTTACTCTAATCAAAAGTACCATTTGCTCCCCACCTCTATATCTCTTATCTACTATTATTCCTACTTGTTCTATTTTTAATAAATTTTTTTGGAGATCTTGCTCTTCTACCAAAATATTATATTGGGCTAGTTGGCACAACCATTGTGGTCCTAATAATGAAGGTGGCTTGGGTTGCAAAACATTAGAGGATTCTATTAACTATTTTTCCTAGAAAATGTGGTGGAATTTTAGAAATAACCATAGTTATTGATATGAGTTTATGCATGCTAAATATTGTCAAGGAAAACATCCCCTCATTTATGCTTTCAAATCTAGGGATTCTCCTGTGTGGAGAAGACTTTGTAGTATCAAATAGAATGCTGAGAACCTAATTTCTTGGGGTGTCAATTCTGGTTCCTCTTCCTTTTGGTAAGACAATTGGTTGGGGCAAGGCTCTATTGATTCCTTGCTTAATACTCATTCCACTATGATGATTAAGATTAATCAGTTAATCACTCACAATAACTAGGATGTGGCTCAATTAAATATCCTTATCCCTAATGTGATAGTTGACAAAATCTTAAAAATTTGTCCTTTCCCTAACGAACCCGAACAAATTCTCTTTAAAATTTCTTCTTCTCGAGATTTTATTTTTAAGGATGTTTGGTACTTCATCAGATTTAAATATCAAGAGTCCTTAGTTTTTACTAAAATCTGGAATATTTGTGCCCCTACTTCATTTTTGGTTTTAACTTGGCGCATTCTGAAGCATTATATCCTTGTGGATGCTACTTTTCTGAAAAAAATTGCTTCCATCTCCCCTCGAAATGCTACTATTGCTATCACATTAAAACTGTGGATCATATTTTTGTGAATGGCCTTATTGCTGTTGAAGTTTGGAAATAGTATGATAATATTTTTAATACTTTCCATTCTAATGGTTCATTTTCTATTATGCAACTTCTTGAAGCTTATTTCTCTCATACTTCTAAGGGTCATGTTAAAATTGTTTTGGGTACTACTATTCTTTGGTATATTTGGATGGAGAGAAATGATGCTAAGCATCATAATATTCCTATGAACTATCATCATATTATTGCTAGAGCCAAATATAAAATTATGTCTCTTTTCAAAGCTAATCTTCTTACTTTCTCTAGTTTTAAAGGGTACAATTCTGTGGCCTTCAATTTTGGGATTAACCTTGCCTCCTGTAATGTCTCTCCTACCCAAAAAATTTTATATTAGATTAAACCTAATTATCACTACATTAAGGTTAACAATGATGGCTTAGTTTCTAATGGCTATTATGGTTGTAGTGGGATTTTGAGAGATCATAGTGGCAAGGTTATCTCTGCTTTTGCTGCCCCTTTGTAGCCTTGTTCTATGTTATTTACTGAGCTAAAAGGTTTTCATCATGGAATTTCTATTTGTTTACGATAAGGTTTTCATAAGATCTAGTTTGAAGTTGTTGCTCTCCTTCTTCTAGATTTAATGAATTCTAATGCTCATGGTAATGCTGAAGTGTATTCTTTACTTAAGCATACTAGGAGGCTTCTTGCTAAACTAGATTTTCAAATTTCTAATATTTATAGGGAAGCCAATTCTCGATTTTTCTTGCCAATTTGGGAGCCAAGTCTTCTTCTATGCAAATGTATTCTAATGATGACATCCCTTTCCATTTAAGGAGTCTTATGAATCTAGATAAAACTGGTTTGCCTTATGTTAGAAACTTTTAATCATTTCTCATCCAGTGGGGATTTGGCTTTCCCCTTATTTTTGGTTTTGAATATTTTTGGTTTTCCTTATGCTGGTTTGGTCTTTATTTATTTCTTCTCCTAAACCTACTTTTATTTTCCTATTTGGTTTTTTTCCATTCTTTGGATGGGTTGGGGATGTCCTTCTATTCTTTGGAATTTTTTTGTATTTTTTATTTTTTGGTTTCCTTTCTCTTCCATCCTGGTAGAGGTGTTTGCTAAAGATGGAGTTTGTTCGGTCCTGCTTGTTTTCTGATTGGTGTAGTTCTCTTTTTTGGTTGGATCTCTCTACAACCTTTTTTTTTGCTTTGTATTTTCTAGTTGGTTGTTTGCTATTGTTGCATGGCTATGGGTTTTTCCCTTTCTGGGTGTTACTCATGCTATTTTTGTGACCTTCCTGCTATGGTTGGATGTTTTGTCTCCTTGTAGTTTGCTGACTGGGATGGTTTTTCCAATGTTTTTGGTTGTCCTTTCTCTCTTGGGTCTCATCGTTCCCACTTGTTCATTTCCTTAAGGATTTTACTGGTGCTATTTGGGGTGTGGCCCTCTTGTTCGGGGTTTCCTCATTGGAAGGTGGTTGTTGATAACTATCTTATTGTGGTTTTGCTCAAAGAAAGAGGAGTTATGTGACTCTTGTTCTTTGGTTATAGCTTGGAGAGCTATTTTTCTTCAGCTATCTATCCTTTCTTTAGTGCTTCTTTGGATGAGCGTAAGGTTGGCTGTTTCAAGTTTGCTATATTGTCAAATTATTGGGTGTGCCTCCTATAATACCGATGTTATATTTTAATTGGTATTCTGAACTGGAAGGTGGCTAACTACTAGTTGGATGTTTTTTGGATTTGGCTGATGTTTTCCCTATTGGGATTCTTGTTTGTGGTTGTCTCTAGCTGTTGGATTATTTCTGACCATAAAGGGTTTTTACCTTCTTTTTTAGCTCCTGTATTTAGCTGTTTTAACTAGATTCTCATGTCTTTAGATTGGGATTGGTGGCTGCTGTCTATGGCTTTTTCTTGGGATTTTTTCAATATTTATAAATGGATGACTCTTTTTGTCTTTCATCCTGATGGTTCTAAGTCTAATGATTTGAATCCTTGGCTGTCTTGGTGGCTCGCAGGGTGGACTGCCTTGCTAGTTGCTTGGATTGGGTGCTCTAACTGGCTGGTTGAGTTTAAAGAGCATTTACTTTGTTATAATTTTTTTGATATTGTCAAGTCTATGTATGGATCTAGTTGTTTACTTTTGCATTCTTCTCTTCTAGTGTCTACCTGCTGTGATTTTCATTTTTGGATTGTGGTTGAACCTCTACCCTTTCCTGTTTTGTTGGTTGCTTTACTTCCTATCATTCTTGATGTTAGTCTTATAGTTAATCTGGTTATTATTATCATTTATGGATCTTGGCATGTTTTTTTAATAAAGGACCTTACCAATTATGGTCATCCTTTTCCCTTTGTTTGGTCTCTGATTAGTCCTATTTCCTTTATTTTATTATGAGGTTTGCTCCTAGTAACTGTGTTAGAAATTCTTGGTGGTGGCTTTGGTGGAGCTCCCTATGATCTAAGTCTTTCCTGATGTGTTACCTCCTTATCTACTATACTGAGTTTAATATATCTGACTGTTGGGTTTTTTGTGGCTACATTTGCTGTTTGAAGTTTTATGCAGGTTTGCGTGCTGATCATCATTGAATAAGGAACCACAAGAGGTATGCTAGAAATTATGGCCATTATGCTTCCCACTCCTTCTTTTGGCTGGTAGTGCTATATGTATTTGTAACCCTTCATTTGATGTCGGATGCTTACATATGGTGCTATTTCTTAAGACGACTATTACTAAGCCTAAGCCTTTTCTTCATCTTGTTTACTTCTATCTGCTCTTATATTTTATGCTTAATTAACTATTTCATTATCTACACTAATCCCTTTTCAAGCTTGTAGAAGATCTCTGGTATAGGTTGGGAGACTTTTGCTACTGGATAGAGCTAGTTTTATAAGGAGCAGAGAGGTTTGCTGCTGATTTCAAGGATTATTTTTTGTGGATCTCTATTTCTTTTTTTATTAGCTTCCTTTCTTTATCTATTCTATTAGCTAGGGGGCTTATCTCCTTAGGACTTTTTGTAGCTCTTTGAGCATTAGCTTAGAGATTTACCCCCTCTAAGGACTTTGTACCTTTTCTTTATGGTAATAAAATTTCCCTAATTTCCTAAAACAAAAACTTAAACCCTAAACCATAAACCTTAACTCCTAAACCCTAAATCCTAAACCCTAATCCTAACCCTAAACATAAACTCTAAACCCTAATCCCTAAACCCTAAACCTTAAATCCTAAACCTTAAACCTTAAACTAACCCTAAACCCTAAATCCTAAAACCCAAAAATGCTACACCCTACACCCTTAAGACTAAGCCCTAAACCCTAAAACCCAAAATGCACACCCCTACACCCTTAAGACTAAGCCTAAACCCTAAACCTAAATACACCTAAACCTAAACCCCTAAAACTAAACCCTAAACTAACCCTAAATTAAAACTAAACCCTAAACTAAACCAAACCATACTAAACTACAAACTAAACCATAAACCATCCATTCAACAAAACTCTCTCAGCTCTAGAGCTTTCATGTTCCCTCATGCTTCTAGTTTTGATCCTCTCGATCATAATTTTGGATTTTGGTCTCTGTTTGTCAGTAATGTGAGTGTCCCTTGCTTTTCAATGGCTGAGGCACTGCCACGCAAAATTTCGAACTTGAGGCTAGGGCTTCCTTGAAGGTATTATCCCAGTCCATCCGCTTAAGTCCTTCAAGGCAATTATTCGTAAGATTTCCTCTAATGCTTCATCAATTTGATCTCAACATCTTTTGTGGAATGCGTAATGTGCTCGAATCTTGACATGGAAACTGCTTTTGAATTCTCTTTAGTTGGTAAATTTTCCTTACGCCACCGACTCTTAATAACATTCAATCCTTTTTCATAGCCTAAAGCTCTCGGCATTTTCACTATCGATTGATTGATTATATCCTTATTCAACTATCTAATGACTTAGATTACTCAAGAGTTTTTGCTCGTCGCTCCTACTTTGTGTATAATTATTAAATGAGATTTTAAAATGGTCTCCTCGATGTCAAAGAGGAATCTAATTGTTCCTTTATGGCTAGCTTTTCCAAACATGAGAATACATTACATTACCCATCAAGTTCTCTTTATGGGTTGGGGCTCTCTTTGGTCCCCCTTCAAATTGATCACACAGATCATGACCATCATTGCTCATATTTTGGTTGAGATTGATATTACCAAAAGTATCCTAAAGAAGTTTGGATCTCGAGAAATTTGGGTATAATCAAAAGTGGAATTTGAAAATTTTCCCATTTTGCATACATTATAAGATCCATGGTCATGATCACTCAATGGTTTGTTTTGCACATCTTCTTAAAAGAATAAATTAGGATCCTAATCCCTCTATAGCAAATGAAAACCAATAAATTTGCTTATGTGCCTAAAGTCACTCAAAATGGAACTCACCCTCCTACCCCCACTCTTTTATTATCTACAGATTTGCCTATTGGAGAGCCATCTGAGCTTGGTAAAAATAATGCTTATGAGGTTTATGAGGAGGCTAATGATAACTTACTTAACATTGCCTCTAATTGTAATAATTTGGCCTCACAAGATAATACCTTGATTCATATGAACCCTAATGGTGATTTAAATGGGAATTTCAAGTTGGATCAAAATCTCAAAACTAATTCTGGAATTGTTCTGAAAAATGTTGATACTTTGGTGACGGACCAAAATCTAAAAGTAATCGAAAATGAACATGAAATTTATTACAACCTTTTTAGTGAGTGATACATAACAATTTAACCCAATTCTTTCACCATTAGGAAATGCTTTGATAGATATTGGTCCTACTCAATATCATAAACCACTCTCTTGGATGGAGATACTTACATAGAATTTTAAAAAAATTTTAAAGCTAGAATGTTCACTTAGATCTTCTAACTTCCCATAAATAATTATTTTTTTTCTTGCTTTACTTTTTTCTAATTTATTATGACCAATTTTCTTATTTGGAATTTTTCTATTCTCATTGTCCACATATTAGCCTTTTATTAAAATATATTAAATTGTTTCATACTCTTAAGATACATTTTGCTAGAAAGTCTTTTTAAAATATCTTTATAATATTAATTTTGTGCTTTTGGAATAATTTAATCAACATCTCTATCCTTGATGATCTCCAATAATTGGTTAATGTTCAAATCTCATTGGGTGAATTTTTTGCTCTTGATTCCTTTATCTATGCATCTTGTAATAGAGCTGGTAGGAACATCCTTTAGGATAACTTAAGAACCTTTGCCTCCTCGGTCAACAAACCCTGGTTAGTTGGGGATGACTTCAACACTATTCTCACTTCCTTGGAAAGAAGTGGAGGTTGCTCTCCTAACATCCACTCTATGGAAGACATTTCTAATATGATTCTTGATTACAATATGATTTATATTGGTTTTTCAGGCTCTGACTATACGTAGCATAACTCTAGACTCTGGCAGTGGCTTGATAGGACCCACTTTAATTCCCTTTGGATCAATCAATGGCCCCTCACTTTTGTTGAGCATTTGAGCAAACTTTCTCTGACCATGCTCCGCTTTTAATTTCTGTCAAAACTCCTTCCAGTACAATATCCTCCCCTACCTCTTTTAGATTCTAAAATATGTGGATCCAATATAGTGATTTCATTAATGTTGTTTCCATTAATTGGATGTCCCCTATTCATCCGAAAAATTCTATTAAAGGCATGATTCAGCTTTGGCTTAAGCTTAAAAGACTTAAACAAAAGCTAAATTGGTGGAACAAGCATCATTTTAAAATTTTTTTTGCCAATCTCAAAAATATGAAACAATTAGTTTGCTCCCTTGAAAATGTTGTGTTAACTGACTCTAATAAGCTTGATGATTTGAAGGCACCTAAAGATAACTTGATTAATTATCAGAACATGGAGTAAACCTACTGGCAGCAAAAGGCTGCTAGTAAACATATTGCTGATGGTGACATAAATACAAGGTATTTCCATGCTCTTTTCAAAAAAAAGAAAGCCTTAAACTCTATTAAAAAAATCAAAAATGTTAACGGTAAATGGATCAATAATGAAATTAAAGATTCTATCATACAATATTTTAAAACTTATTAAACAACAACCCTTCCTTAGAAGCCCTCCAACACACACTTGATCCCTCAATGATTACTAATGATGACAACCACTTGCTCACTTTGGCCCTACGGAGATTGGTAGTATTCTCAATAGCATGAACACGATTCTATTGTCGGCTACACGACTCAATTCTTTCAACATTGTTGGCCTATTATTAAGTCGACCTTGTTGATGCTTGTTGATTTTTTGATGGCAACCTTTACCTAGATATTTTTCTAGCACTTCCATTATTCTCATTCCCAAAACTAATAATCCTGATTCTTGGGGCAATTTTAGACCTATCAGTCTTTGCACCTTCTTTCATAAACTCATTACTAAATTAATTGCTAATAGGATTAGTCTGCTGTTGCCTAAAATTATTTCCCCTAACCAAACTGGCTTCGTTAAAGGTAGAGCTATATCTGATAACATACTTCTAGCCCAAGAGCTGATTCATGACATTGACATTCCTACCAGAGGTGGCAACATCCTCTTCAAACTGGACATCTCTAAAGCATTTGACAACCTCTCTTGGGATTTCCTCTTTCAAATTCTTCATTTGTTTCGATATTTTATCTGCCTCATCAAAAATTGTATTACCAATGTTTGGTTCTCCACTATCATGAAGGTGAGTCCCTAGGTTTCTTTACTTCGATGCATGGCTTGAGACAAGGCGATCCCCTTTCACCCTCTCTTTTTATTATTGCTATTGAATACCTTTTGAGGAGCCTGAATAATCTTTTCTACAAAAATCTTAACATGTTTTTTAGAACTCAAGGCGGTCTTCTTGTTTCTCATCTTAGTTTTGCTAATGACTTTATAATCTTTAGCAATGCATATATTTTGCACATTAAAACTATTAAGAACCTTTTAAATAAATTTGGCAATGAAAGCGGCCTCTTTCTAAATAAAGGAAAATGTTGTTTCATTCCTTCCTCTAAAATCCCTAGTAATAAGATCAACCAAATCTTGAGAATTACTAATTTTCAGCAATAATAACTTCCTATTAATTATCTTGGTGCTCCGCTTTTTAAAAGTCAGAAAAGATCTCATCTTTTTGATGAGCTAATCTAAAAAATTTCTAATAAAATTTATGTTTGGGAATTCCATATACTCTCTTTCGGTGGTAGGCTCACTTTCATTAAGAGCACCCTTAACTCCATGCTTTTATACCTCATTCAAACCATTGTCACCAATTTTATCATTAATGTAATTGAGCTCTCTTAACAAATTTTTCTGGGGCTCTAATAACTCCTCTAAAAGAATGCACTGGACCTCTTGGTATAAAAGTTGGACACTCCAAGGTTTGTAAGCCAATCAAAGAAGCTATCACTACCTTTTCCTATAAACTTTGGTGGAATTTTAGCGTAATAATAGTCTTTGGCTAATTTCATGATCTAAATATTGCTGTGGTAAGCACCCTCTCATTTGCCCCTATAAAGCATGAGACTCTCCTATTTGGAAAAGACTTTGTTCCATCAAATGGGAAGCTGAATCATTAATATCTTGGGGGATTAACTTTGGTGCCTCTTTCTTTGGACAAGATAACTGGACTAGAGGTGGGTCCATTGATGACTTACTTTCTACCCATTCCACTGCTGCTATTAAAGTGAACTCTTTCTGGAAGAATAATATGTGGACCAATAGTAAGCTTATTGATTATATTCCTTCCTTTCTTTTAAACAAGCTTACTACTATTCCTATCATTCTTAGCAATCAAGATCAGATCCTTTTTAAGCTTTCACATAATGGTGATTTCAACTTTAAAAATATTTGGATTCACATTAAAGAAGCTCATAATTTTTCCATTGTGTTTTTAAAACTATGGAATAACACTATCCCTACTTCTTATTCTGTTCTTACTTGGCGTATTTTGAAAAACTTTATCCCTGTTGACTCCTTGTTGTGGGGTAAAGGTTTTCAATTACCATCAAAATGCCAATGCTGCTTTCACATTGAGAATGTGAATCATGTTTTTATTAAAAAGGCCATTGCTTCTAAACCATGGATTTGGTATGATGACCTCTTTAACATTGTCATTTATAATGGCTCTTTAACTTTATACCAGCTTCTTGAAGTTTATTTTGACAACACTATTAAAGGTCACATTAAAGTCATAATTGCTATCACTCTTATTTGGTTCATATGGATGGACTGAAATGATGCAAAACATCGTGGGATCCCTATGAACCACATGAGGATAATTGCTAGAATTAAAAACAAAATTTGTGACTTGTTCAATGCCAATCTTATTAACTACAAACATTTCAAAGTTTGTAAATTTGTGGCCAATAAACTGGGCATTAACTTGCTGGATCAACCACACTGTAAAGATGATAAGATTGTCTATTGGGTAAAACCTCATGCTAATATTATTAAAATTAACACTGATGGCTCTGTCTCTCATAAAGGTTTAGGCTGTGGTGGCATTTTTAGAAACCTTAATGGTAAAGTCCTATGTGCTTTTGTTTACCCCCTTAATTCTTGCTCGTTCCTTTCAGCTCATGGCAGTACAAAGCTCTTGAGATTTTCTTCAAAAGGTTGGCTCAATATTTGGATTGAGGTGGATGCCCTTCTTGATTGATCTTTTCACTTCCACCAAAATGGGCAATAGTAATTATACTATCTTCTCAAGCAAACTAGAGCTCTCCTTACCCAACTCAATTTTAAAATCACTCATGTATGGCATGAGGGTAATGCATGTGCTGATTACTTGGCCAATCTAGGTACTAGATTGGATGGAATAAATTTCTTTGATCAACTAACACTACTTAAACATTTGCATGGCTTGGTTAATTTGGACACACCGGCTCCTATCTCAAAAAATTAATATAACCTATTGGATTGACTGTTCAATACATGTTTAACCGCATGATCACTTTCTAGTGTTGTTGTTTTGGTATTTTGATGCATCATCCTGATATCCCTCGCTTATTTGTTGATCTTTATGGCATGTGTTGTTGGTTTAATTTCCATAACTTTAATTGGGAGCTTACTGCTTCTACTGCTTTTACTTAATGTGTCATTCCTTTAGAACTGCATCATCCTATTACTCCTTGCTAGTCCTTTGCTAAGCTATGTGGCATCTGTTGTTGGTTTAATTATCCCAACCTTGTTTGGGGTCTTACTGTTACTGGTAAGATGTTTCCTATTTGTTGGAGGGAGATGCATTACTTAATGATCTATTTTCTGCTATATTTTTTGATCAATAGGGATAAATTTCTTTCCTTTTTCTGGAATTATATTCTGGGACCCTTATCTCAATGTCTAACTGCTATACTTATGTATAACTTTATGGCTGACCCTAATTTATCTGATATTCTTCCCCTTATTATGGTTGTGGCCTTTCCTATGCTCCATAACCTTACCTCCACAACCTGTAAGGAGATATCTTGCAATATCCTTGCTATTATAACTTCTTCTCTACAGAATTGGAATTATTTCTTGAATTCCAATGATGTCGGATTAGCTACTATTTTATATTATGTGTCTTGTTGATATCAAAGATGTCTTATCTTTGAACCACTTAATAAACTATGTTGTACCATTGCTCTTACTAGTTTATCTTATGTGGGTGCAATATCTGTGTTGATGTTTTAATTCATTGAATTTTTGGGCCTTTTGTCCGACAGGCCTCTATTGAGGTTGTTGACTGCATGGTGGCTTTTTCTTTTCTGCTTGATTTTCTTATTAGCAATAGGGCTTTTGCTGATATTTACATGTTTGTGGTCTTTCTAAACTACTGCAATTTTTTACATCTTGGTTCTAGCCTTGACCACTTCCTATCTATGGGATTTATCTTATGCATTTCCGGATTTATCTTATGTATCATTTCATTTTGAATGAGTGGTTTTATGGCCAACTTGCTGTTATTTTCTATCTTGGTTGTTGGCTAATCTGGATCATTGAATCTTATGTCTAGCATGCTGCTACTGGGGTTATCCATCATGTTCAACAGGGTTCTTTTGGAGTTATTTTGCTGCTTGCTTTGGCTGAGCTCATATACCCTTCCTGCCAGGAGAGAAACTGCAATTTCCTATTCAATTTTATTATTTCATTGCAGGTTTGGACTTACTTAATGGCTTATCAGTTTGCCTTTACTGAGGATGTGGATTTAGCTGCTAGCCTGATCATCTTTATCTAAAAGGATTTTTTTGTTGATTATCTTTTGAACCCATTTTGTTTCTATTTTACATCTATGCTTTTTAATGGAGTTTTATATGGTGGGTGTAATAATTGTATTTTTGTTTCCCCTATTGGCTTTTGGATTTTCTGGTCCTTTGTCCAGCAGGTTGTCTTTGTGGTTGTTGGCTGTTTCTTACCTTTTGATTTTCTGATTATTTTTGCTATTAACATCTGGGTTATAGCAGATCTCTCCTATTGCTATTTTATCCCTCTTGGTTCTAATAGAATTGTATCATCAGATTATGCTTTTGCTTTACTTGATTTTAACCTATGTACTACTCTAAATGGATGGACTTATGCCTTGTTGGCTATGATTAGTGAACTGACTATTGAGTTTGTCGCTAAGCAAGTCGCTGTGGGTGTTATCTCTGATTATCTTTTATTGGAATTATTTGTGGTGGGGAGAAGCCCTTTACCTGTTTCTTCTAATCTATTATTGTATTCCCATCTCTTCTCTGATAGACTTCTACAATTCCTATGGTATTTTGGGCTGGGGGTATGCTATCTTCCTTTACGCTTGATGGTTTCTAACTTCTGCAATAAGGAGGTTGTTAACATCTGAATTACTTACATTCATGGGACTTCCTTCGGAAATATCCTGGTTGTTTTCGGGTCATTACCAAGACTGTTTATTTATTATTATATACGTTTGGCATGGAGTTAATACCATGCTTTTGTATTTGCCTGGCTAGTTTTCAATAGGTGTTACATCTGATCTTTTATTACTTCTTACCTTTGCCTGACTTTTTCTGCTGTTTCCCTGTGGTGGGTCTTCTTGCTGGTCTCATTAGACCCTTAGATCTGGTTAAAAATATGGTTGACCTAAAAATGATGGCTTTCTTTCATTTATGTTGGGATTATCCTGCCATGGGGCCTAATATGATGACATATATTTTGCATGGGATCCTCTTATCCATTCTCGCTTCTTGTGCTTTTCTTCTACTCAGATATCTTTTGCTTATGTTTGCAGGTAATAAGGCTCAAAAGATCTTCTTCAAATGGCTGCTATACAGGTTTGTTGGCTATGATGGTTGTGATGATTTCACTCCCCTTTGGTTTGGTAGTAGCTTTTGTTATGTAACCCTTTTGCCGAAGTTTGGATGCTCATATTTGCATCTGCCCCAACTTGGTGTGACTGAGCCTGAGCCTTCTCTATCACACTTCTTTACTATCATTCTCAGATTATGCTATTTTCACTTATCATTTTGTCTGTATTCCCTTAACTGCTCTAACTTCTTTATGTTTATAATTTTGCAGGTGCTTCTCTCTTATCCTCTTGCAGGTTTGCTCCATAGTGCCATGCATTCTCACATCCTGCAGAGCATTGGCCCTAATCTTCCATTGGCTTCTTATGTTAATCAATTTGTATCTTTTGCTTGCTTAATTTTTTTCTTTTGCTTTTTGTTGTACTTAGATAGATAATTTACTCCCGAGGCTGATGGTAGCTCTTTGAGCAGTAGTTCTAGAGTTTATCCCCTTTAAAGACCTTGTAACCCTCTTTTTGTGGCAATAAAATTCCTGTATATGGTGTTTCCCAAAAAAAAAACCACTAAACCATAAACCCTAAACCCTAAACCCTAAATCCCAAACTCAAACCTAAACCTAAACCTAAACCTAAACCCTAAACCTAAATCCTAAATTTAAACCAAAACCTCCTCGGCCATGGTGCTCTCTGATGATTGTGATTTCCCTTTCATTTTCATTGTGTTTTGGCCAATTTTTGATCTTTCTCGATCATAATTTTTGATATTTATCTCTGATTGACCGCTAATGTGAGTTTCCCTTTGCTCTTTCAATGGAGGAGGAGCAGCTTTATGCGTAGCCAAGCTTTTCGAACTTGGAGGCGTCGGCTAGGGCATCAGATTTACATGGAATTATTGATCTGAAATCATCCGCTACTCTGCCTGCAGTTAAGTCCTTCAAGGATGCATTATCTGGTAAGAATCTTTCCCCCAATGCTTTGGTGAATTTGATCTCGACCTCATTTCGTGGGATGCCTGCTGTTATGTGCTCGGATCTAGATGTTGAAAAGTTGGTGAAGCCTTTTGAATTCTCTTTAGTGGGTAAATTTTCCTTCGTCGGTCAACTCTCAATAACATCCAATCATTTTTTTCATAGCCTTAAACTTTTAGGCATTTTCACTATTGGATTGATTGATCCTTGGCATATTTTAATTTAGCTCTCTAATGACTTAGATTACTCAAGAGTCTTTGCCCGTCGCTCTTACTTTGTGTTTAATTATCAAATGCGACTTCTAAAATGGTCTCCTCTTTTTGATGTAAAAGAGGAATCCCCAATTGTTCCTATATGGCTAGCTCTTCCTAATATGAGAATACATTATGTTACACATCAAGTTCTCTTTTGCGGTTGGGGCTCTCTTTGGCCTCTTTAAATTGATCAGGCCACTGCTGTGAGATCACGGCCTTCTATTGCTCATATTTTGGTTGAGATTGATATTACTAAAAAGCATCCTAAAGAAGTTTGGATCGGCTCTGAGAAATTTGGTTATAATCAAAAACTAAAATTTGAGAATTTCCCTATTTTTTGCACACATTGTAAGATACATGGTCATGATCAATCTGAATGTTTTGTGTTGCATCCTCATCTTAAAAAGAATAAATTGTTGGATCCTAATCCTACTCTATCAAATGAAAAAATCAATAAATTTGCTTATGTGCTTAAAGTCACTCAAAATGGGAATCATCCCCCTACCCCTACTCCTTTTCTATCCACTGATTTGCCTATTGGAGAGCAATCTGAGCATGTTATAAATAATGCTTCTGAGATTCGTGTGGAGGCTAATGATAACTTACTTAACATTGCTTCTAATTGTAATAATTTGTCTCCTCAAGATAATACCTTGACACATTCTAACCTACCCCTTTTGGCTAGTGAACCTGAGGAGACAAATTCTGAAATTGATCTTTTGATGAAAGAGCAAAATATGAAAACTATTGATCCTTTGGTGATGGAACAAAATTTGAAAAGTAATTCTGGAAATGAGCATGAAATCTATGCTATTAATGGCATCACAACCTCTCCTTCTACTACCCTTCAGAGTGATACATATGCTAACCCTCTTTCTCAGCTTAATTCTAACACTGAAGAAGGAGAAATTACCATTAGGAATGCTTTGACTAATACAGGTCCTATTCTGAATATCACAAATCACTCTCTCTCAGATGGGGATACTTTGGACAAAGATAGACCTTTTCAAACTATTTTTTAAAAAAAAAACTCCTTAAAGCTAGAATGTTCACTAATAGCTCCACTAGAACTACTAGATCTTCTCTAAGTTCCCTTAAATAAGTGCCTCTTTTTTTTTCTTCTTGCTTTTTATTTCTTTAGTTATCTCTTTTCCTTCCTTTTTTATTATGATCAATTTACTTATTTGGAATGTTAGGGGTATTGGGACTCTCATTGTCCGCAATCATATTAGAAGTCTTTGCCATACTCATAACATAGCCTTACTTGTTGTTATTGAACCATTCATACACTCTTCTAAGATCAATCATGTTGCTAGAACACTTGGCTTTCAAAATTTCTTTGATAATATTAGCAATAAAATTTGGTGTTTTTGGAATAATTTAGTTAACATCTCTATCCTCGATGATCTTCAACAATTGGTTAATGTCCACATCTCATTGGGTGAATTTTTTATTCTTGGTTCCTTTATTTATGCTTCTTGTAATAGAGCTGGTAGGAACATCCTTTGGGATAACTTAAGAACCTTTGCCTCGCTCAACAAACCCCGGTTTGTTGGGGTGATTTCAACACTATTCTCTCCTCGGGGAGGTTGCTCTCCTAACATTCATTCCATGGAAGAATTTTCTAATATGATTCTTGATTGCAATTTGATTGATAGTGGCTTTACGAGCTCTGACTATACGTGGCATAACTCTAGACTCTGGCAGCGGCTTGATAGGACTCTTTTTAATTCTCTTTGGATCAATCAATGGTCCATTACTTCTATTGAACATTTGAGCAGAACTTTGTCTGATCATGCTCCGCTTTTGATTTCCCAAAATCCCTCCTAGATTATCCTCCCCCACTTCTTTTAGATTCCAAAATATGTGGATCCAACACATTGATTTCATAAATGTTGTATCCATTAACTGGATGGCCCCTCTTCATCTGGATAATTTTTTTAAGGGAATGATTCGCCTCTGGCTTAAGCTTAAAAGGCTCAAACAATACCTAAATTGGTGGAACAAGCATCATTTTAAAAATCTTTTTGCCAATCTTAATAATATGGAACAATTAGTTTGTTCTCTTGAAGATGTTGTTGACTGACTCTACTAAACTTGAGGAGTTGAATGTAGCTAAAGATAACTTGGTTAATTATCAGAATATGAAAGAAACCTACTGGCGGCAAAAGGCTGCTAGCAAACATATTGCTGATGGTGACAAAAATACCAGGTACTTCCATGCTTTTTTCAAAAAAAAGAAAGCCTTAAACTCTATTAAAAAATTAAAAATAGTAATGGCAGTTGGATCACTGATAATAATGATATTAAATATTCTGTCATACATCATTTTAAAATTTTATTAAAGAATAACCCTTCCTTAGAAGCTCTTTCCAACTCACACCTGATTCCCTCAATGATTACTAATGATCACAACGACTTGTTTAGTTTGCATCCTACAGAAGCTGAGATTGGTAATATTCTCAATAGCATGAACACTAATTCTGTTGCTGGCCCTGAAGGCTACATGACTCAATTTTTTTAGCATTGTTGGCCTATTATTAAGTCTGACCTTATTGATGTTGTCATTGATTTTTTCGATGGCAATCCTTTATCTAGATATTTTTCTAGCACTTCCATTATTCTCATTCCCAAAATTAATAATCCGGAATCTTGGAGCGATTTCAGACCTATCAGCCTTTGCACCTTTTTTCATAAACTCATTGCTAAATTAATTGCCAATAGAATTAGTCCACTGCTGCCTAAAATTATTTCACCCAAGCAAACTGGCTTCATTAAAAGTAGAGCTATATCTGACAACATTCTTCTTACCTAAGAGCTGATTCATGACATTGGCGCTTCTACCAGAGGTGGTAACATCCTTTTCAAACTAGACATCTCTAAAGCTTTTGACAACCTCTCTTGGAATTTGCTTTTCCAAATTCTTCATTTATTTGGTTTTTCTAACTATTTTATCTGTTTGGTTCTCCATTATCATGAATGGTGAGTCCCTTAGTTTTTTTTTGATGCGTGGTTTGAGACAAAAGGAGATCCCTTATCACCCTCTCTTTTATTATTTTGTTGTTGAATATCTCTTTAGGGAGCCTTAATAATCTTTTCAACAATAATCCCGGTATATTTTAGAACATAAGGGTGGTCTTCCTATTCATCTAGTTTTGCCTGACACTTCATAATCTTTTGCAATGCCTCTATTCACAACAAGTAAGAATCTTTTAAATAAATTTGGTAATGAAAGTGGTCATTTTCTTATTGAAGGTAAAAGTTGTTTCATTCCTTCCTCTAAATCCTAGTAATGGGATCAACCAAATCTTGAGAATTACTAACTTTTCAACAACAACTTCCTATTAAATATCTTGGTGCTCCGCTTTTTAAAGGTCAGAAAAGATCACATCTCTTTGATGAGCTAATCTAAAAAATCTCTAATAAAATTACTATTTGGGAATTTCATTTACTCTCGTTTGGGGGTAGGCTCATTTTGATTAAGAGCACCCTTAACTCCATGCCTCTATATCTCATTCAAACCATTGTGCCGACCAAATATACCATTAATAGAATTAAGCACCTCCTTAATAAATTCTCTTGGGGTTCTAACAATTCTTCTAAAAGAATGCATTGGACCTCTTGGTGTATCTTGGCACTCTTGGTGGTCTTGGATGTAAGCCAATTAAGGAAGCTATCCTTTGCTTTTTCCTATAAACTTTGGTAGAATTTTAGAGCAATAGTCTTTGGGCTAATTTATTCTGTCAAATCTTGCGGGGTAAGCACCCTCTCATTTTTCCCTATAGAGCGAGAGTTCCCTATAGAGCGGGAGACTCTCCTATTTGGAAAAGACTTTGTTCCATCAAATGGGAAGCCGAATCATTAATATCTTTGGGGATTAACTTTGGTACCTCTTTCTTTTGGCAAGATAACTGGGCTGGAGGTGGGTCCATTTGATGACTTACTTTACCCATTCCACTACTTGTTAAAGTGAACTCTCTTATAATGGAACAATAGTGGAAAACTTACTAGATTATATTCATTTCTCTCTTTTAAATAAGCTACTATTCCTATCATTCCTAGCAATCATGATCAGATCCTATTTAAGCTTTCTCAAAATGGTGACTTCAACCTTAAAAATGTTTGGATTCATTTTAAAGAAGCTCATGACTTTTCCAATGTGTTTTTCAAAATTTGAAATAACACTATTCCTAATTCTTGTTATGTTCTAACTTGGCATATCCTGAAAAACTTCATCCCTGTTGACTCCTTGATGTGGGGTAAAGGTTTTTACTTACCTTCAAAATTCTACTGTTGCTTTCACATTGAGAATGTGAATCATGTTTTATTAGCAGACCATTGCTTCCAAACTTTGGATTTGGTGTGATGATCTCTTTAACATTGACAAATTCAATGGCTCCTTAACTTTATACCAACTTCTTGAAGTTTATTTTGAAAACACTATTAAAGTCCACATTAAAGTCATACTGCTATCACTCTTATTTGGTTCATATGGATGGGAAATGATGCAAAACATCGTGGGACTCCTATGAACCACATGAGGATAATTGCTAGAATTAAAAAAAAAAATTTGTTTAATGCCAATTTAATTAACTACAATCATTTAAGGTTGTAAATTTATGACCAATAAAGCGGGTTTTAACTTGGATCCACCAGGTAAGGATGATAAGATTATTTATTGGGTAAAACCTCATGCTAATAAAATTAACACGATGGCTCTTTGTGTCTCAAAATGCTTACATGGTGGCATTTTTAGAAACCTTAATATGGTAAAGTCTTATGTGCTTTTTTTACCCCTTAATACTTGCTGTTCCTTTTCTTGAGCTAATGGCGGTTTACAAAGCTATTGAGATTTTTTCCTTCAAAAGGTTGGCTCAATATTTGGATTGAGGTGGATGCCACATTTTGATTGATCTTTTGACTTCCACCAAAATGGGCTGATTGTACTACCTTCTAAGACTAGAGCTCTCTCTCAACTCTATTTTAAAATCACTCATGTATGGCATGAAGGTAATGCATGTCTTTGATTACCTTGCTAATCGGGTGCTAGATTGGATGGCATAAAATTCTTTGATCAACTTACACTTCTAAAATTTGCGTGGTTTGGTTAATTTGGACAATATTGGACTCCTTACCTCAATTAATCCATCTTTGGTTTGGACTGTTACATTACTTATTTAACTGCATGATCAACTTCTATTTAGTTTTGATGTTTCTCTAAATTTTGCTGATGCTAATTCATGTTACCCCTTTTTGGTTAGTTCCTAATCTCTATGGCATCTGTTGTTGGATTACTTACCCTAACCTTATTTGGGGTTTCTTGCTTATTTTCTTTGAAACCACACTTTTTTGGTAAGGTTTCTCTATATCTTTGGAGGAGATGGATTATTTTATGCTTTTCTTTTACTTTTGAGGATAGACTTCTTATCTATCATTATTATTTATGGGTCCTATTGTAATTTTCCATTATATGATTAAGGGTGTTTTTCTCTTTTCCTTAATCTAGAAATTTTCATGGCCTCATGACTTTATTGTCTCATTATGTAATTGCTATAATTTTTTGCGACTTCATGGTTGGCGAATTTATCTCTTTTCTCTCTTTAATAGGGTTGTGCCCCTCTATGCTATCTAACCTCACCTCCATTACGTATGAGAAAGCGCAATAATGCTATTATTATTGTTTCCTTGGAGGATGGGATTTTATTCTTGATTTCATTTTATTTTTTTTCTTGGTGATGTTGGCTTACCTGTTGGTCTGCTTTTCTTTGTCCTGAAGGATTTCAATGATGGTTTTTTCTTGAACCCCTTTCGAGTCTATGTAGTCTCCTTATTTCTTACTGATTTATCTTATGGTGTGTGCAACAATTGTTTTGCTATTTTAATTGTTGGCCATTGGATTATCGGGTCTTTAGTCCAAAGCGATTACGGGGTTATTTCTCGATTGTCTTTTCTGTTTTGGGCTGATCTTATCTTTTGATATTTATGGACTACTTAATCTACTGCTATTTATTTCATCTGGTTTTGTTAGACTTGTGTAGATCCCTATGTTATCTTATGCACTATTCTGAATGGGTGGTTCTATGGTCAGCTAGGTGTTATTTGCTATCTTGGCTGTTTGTTGTCTTAGTTATTTGCTATTTGGTTTTTCTGATTGTTCTTGCTAATCTGATCTCCCCAACCTGTATGGAGAGACACTATTTTGCCCTTATTATTTGTATTATTTTCTCCTTGGAGGATTGTACTTTCTTTTTGTCTTCTTTCTAGTCTGCTTTTACTAATGCTATTGGCTTAACTACTGGTCTGCTTTTCTTTGTCTTGAAGGATTCTAATGTTGGCTCTCCTTGGAACCCCCTCTGTTATGTTGTATCACTATTTTATTTTGGTTTATCTTATGGTGGGTGCAATAATGACTTTGCTATTTTATTTGTTGCCTGTGATTATGCTACTACCTACTATATTCTGTATGGGTGGCTTTATGGGCAGCTAGCTATTATTTGCTGTCTTGGTTGTTTGTTGTCTTGGTTATCTGCTATCTTGGTTTTTCAGGATTCCAATGTTGGCTCTCCTTTGAACCCCTAAGTGTATCTTCTCTATTTTATATTGGATTATCTTATGGTGGGTGCAATAATTGTTTTATTGTTTTATCTATTGACTATGGGACTTTAGGGTCTTATGTCCACAAAAATGGGGTTGGCTTGATTGTCTTTGTCTTTATTTATTACTGCTTATCACGATATCGTGGACTACTTAATCTATATTTTTCCATCTTGGTTGATTAGACTTGTGATCCCATGATTATGCTTCTATCTACTTGGTTATTATCTTATGCCTTTGTCTATTCGAATGGGTGGTTCTGGACAGTCTCTTTTTGTCTTCTTGTCTTGGTTGTTTCTTGATTTGGATTATCGAGTTTTATGCAGACTTTCTTGGGGATGTCTTTACTTATTTGGTACTATTTAATGGGATGCACTATTTCTATGGTTATTATACAACTAATCATGTTGCATTCTCACCTTGGTCTATTAGACTTACGCATCACTTGTTGTATTTGGGTTTGGTTATTGCTTTACATTTGCTTTTTTGTTAACAATGGTTATTAATAAGGGGTTGTTAACATGCATTGCTTATTATGATTGGGTTTCTTTATGGACTATACTCAGCTGTATCTGGCACGAAAGTTTCATATATGTCTCATATGTTTGGCTCATTGATTTGCTTGATTTCATGTTGCTTTTATTCTCTTTATGGGTTTTATATGCCTAATTATACTCTTGGAGGTTTTAAAGGGATTACGGCAAAGATGGCTCATTCTCATATGTATAGGATTCTCACTATGGTGACTATATTGATGATAATTTTCTTGCATGGGACCCTTATCTTTCTTCTTTTTGCTATCTCCTTTCTATATTATATATGGCTTTGTTTTGGTTTGCGGTACTAAGGCATAAGACTTTCAACTCTTTCTTCTCACAGGTTTGTAGGCTATGATGGTGTGATGATTTCACTCCTTCTTGGTTTGGTAGCTCTTGTGATGTAACCCTTCCAAAGTTTGGATGCTCATATTTGCATCTGCCCAATTTGGTGTGAGCTGAGCCTTCTTTCACACTTCTCTATAATTTTCCTCTGTTTATCTTTGCTCTCTCATTTTCACTTTCTCTATACTACTTTAATTCTAATTTCTATCTTTGTTCATTTTGTAGATGCACTTCTCTTTTTCTCTTCTTGGGGTTGCTCTATTGGCGTTCTCATCACGAAGAGCTTTGGCCTGATCTATCCATTGGGTTATCTATGTTAATCACTTTGTATCTTTTGCTTTACTTTTCTTTTTATTTTGCTTTTTTTGGTTTTATGATAGGATTTACTCTGGGATTTGAGCCAATGGTTTGGGGTTTATCCCCAGGATCTTGTAACCCTCTTTTTTGTGGCAATAAAATTCCCCTATATGGGGTTTCCCAAAAAATGCTAAAAAACTAACCTTACCTAAACCCTAATAACCTAAAATAAAACCTAAAACCATAAAACCCTAAAATAAAATCTAAACCCTAAAACCATAAACTAACTAAATAAAACCAAAAAACCACAACCCAAAACTAAAATCTTTAAAAACCCTAAATCTAAACATTAAAATAAACACTAAATAAAACACTAAACTAAACCCTAAAAACTAAAAAACCCAAATAAAATAAAATAAAATAAATATAAAAAATACTAAATAAATAAAAACCAAAACTTAAAAACTAAATAAAACCTAAAATAAAATAAATATAAAAAAATAAACCTAGATAAATAAAATAATAAAATAAAATAATAACCTATAAGATTAAACTAAAATAAAAAAATAAAATAAACTAAATAAAATATAAAATAAAATTAATAAAAACTTAATCTAAACTAGAAAAATAAAATTAACATGAATAAAAACCTAAATAAAATAAAAAACTAAAAGCAATAAGAAATAAAATAAACCTAAATAAAATTAAAATAAAACTAAAATGGATGTATAAAAATAAAGCTTAAAATAAAAACCTAAACTAAAAAAAAAAAAATAAAAAATAAAATAAACCTAAACCTAAACCTAAACTAAAATAAACTAAACTAAAATAAATAAAACTAACCTAATCCTAAAATAAACTAAACTAAATAAAAACTAATCTAAATGTAATAAAAAACTAAAATAAACATAAATAAAAACAAAACCTAACAATTAACCAAAATAAAACCTAAAACCTAAATCTAATTTAGATAAATAAAATTAATAAACCTACTGTATATATATATATGTTGATACCTAAATAAAATAAACTAAAAAACAAAATAACTTAAAATAAATTAAAAAATAAACTAAATTAAACCTAAAATAAATATTAAATAATAAAAATCTTAAAATAATAAATAAAAAACTATAAACCTGGGGTTTACAAATTTAGATAAAATTTTTAAACTCTGACTCTGAGCCACTGACCCACAAACTACAGGCCACTACCACACTGACCCTGGGCCTAATCTACCCTAGGCTACCCTGGACCCCAGATCCTGGGCCTGTAGACTAGGCCTGAACCATGGGCCCCTGACCTATAAACCTGATCTAAAACTGACTGATGAATACCTAAGAATAAATAAAAAAAATAAATAAAATGTAAATAAAGAAACAAACTAAACCTACCATAAAACCTAAAAATGTAAAAAATAAAAATAAATGAAAAACTAAATTAAAATAAAATAAATAAACTAAACTAAAACTAAAAGATAAAATAAATAAAAATAAAACCTAATAAAATATAAAACTAAAAAAAATAAAAAAAAACCAAATAAATAAAATAAAACTAAACCTAAAATAAATAAAAATAAAACTAAACCCAGTTAAAATACAAAACTAAACCAAAATAAACAAAATAAATAAAACCAAAAATAAACTAAAAAACTAAAACTAAAATAGCTAAAGCCTTAATAAACCTAAAATAAACTAAACCTAAACCCTAAACTAAAAATAAAATAAACAAAAAATAAATATAAACTAAACTAAAAAAAATAAAACATAAAATAAGCTAAAATGTAAAACCTAAACTAAATAAATAAAAAACAAAAATTAAGAGATTAAAATATAAAATAAATAAACCAATATAAAATATTGATTTTTTTAAAAATCCTAAACCCTACTAACCTAACCTAAATGAACTCTAAAAACCTAGGCACAAACCACTGGGCTGACCACCCTGACTCTGGGCCTTCCTACCCTGGGCCACTAGAGCCACAAATGACTGAGTAGAAATAAAATATAAAAAAAACCTAAAAGATAAAATAAACTTAAACCTAATAAAATAAATAATAACTACCAATGAATAAAGGCACCTAACTAAATTAAATAAACCTAAAAATCTATAGCCCAAATGTGATAAAAAATACCTAAATAAGATATGTAAAATAAAATAAAAAAATAAATAAAACTTACCCTAAACTAAATTTAAACCTAATTAAAATTAAAATAAACTTAAACTAAAATATACTAAATAAATAAAACCTAAACCTAAACCAAAATAAATAAACTGAAAATAATAAAATAAATAAATAAACTAAACTAAACTAAAAATAAAATCAAAATACCAAAATAAAACCAAACCTAAAAAAATAAAATAAAACCTAAGATAAAAATAAAAATAAACTTAAACCTAAAATGAAACTAAACTAAAGATAAACATAAACCTAAACTGACACAAAAATATAAAAATAAATAAAATACATAAAATAAATAATTTACTAATTAAAATATAAAATAAAATAAAATAAATAATAAAATAAATGAGCTAAACCTATGGCTTAGTTGTTTAAAAACCCTAAAACCCTAGGCCCCATCTTAGGCCCTGGCTGACCCTAGCCTGAAGGCCCTAGATCCTGAGCCCCAAGGCACTGAGCTTGAGGCCCTAGGCCCAGCCAAACCCTAGGCCAGACTGACCCTACTAGGCAACACTAAAACCTAAAATCCACAAACCACAAAATGAACTGCCAAACCCTAAACCACAAGGCCACAAAACCACAATAATAAACTAAACCACAAAACCCTAAACTAAACTAAAAAGGAAGCTAAACTAAAACCTAAAATAAAATAAAACTAATAAATAAAATAAATATAAACCTGAGCCTAAATTAAATAAAATAAAATAAATAACAATCAAAATTAAACCTAAACTAAGCTAAGTTAAATAAATAAAATCTTAAACCTAAATAAAATAAATAAAATTAAATAACTAAACTAAACCTAAAATAAATAAAATATAAAACAAAATTAAAACAATAACTAAACTAAAATAAAAAAATAAAATAACAAAATAAAACTTGGCTAAAACTAAAAATAAAATAAAATAAATAAATGAAATAAAATCTAAATAAAACTTAAATCTAAAAATAAACCTAAAAGTAAAACATAAAATAAATAAAAAAATAACCTAAACTAAAAATAAATAAAACTAAAAATAAACCTAAAATAAACTAAACTAAACCTAAAATAAATAAAATAAAATAAACTTAAAATAAACCTAAACTAAACTAAAATAAAACATAAAAAACTTAAAATAAAACCTAAAACCTAAACTTAAATAAAAATAAACCTAAAAAATATAAAATAAAATAAAATAAAATAATAAATGAACTAAATAAAATAATAAACATAAACCTAAACTAAAACTAAAATAAACTAAAATAAATAAACTAAACTAAATGAATAAATAAAAACTAAATAAAATATAAAAGAATTTAAAATAAACTAAATGATGCTAGTTTACTTAATTAAAAAAATAACTTTC
This sequence comes from Cymbidium sinense, assembly GCA_021442155.1. Classification (NCBI taxonomy): domain Eukaryota; kingdom Viridiplantae; phylum Streptophyta; class Magnoliopsida; order Asparagales; family Orchidaceae; genus Cymbidium; species Cymbidium sinense. The sequence continues at coordinate 48,410 of JAKCPB010000068.1, forward strand.
CATAAACTAAACCCTACCGTTTATCTTCTGTTTTTATCTGCTCTAAAATCAATAAAATAAAGGATATTACTAGTTTTTCTCTTCAATGTCTCCCTATCAAATATTTAGGCTCTCCTTTATATTATTGTCCTAAGAGATCTCAACTCTTTGATGAGGTTATCCAAAATATTCAAAATAAAGTTTCTACCCTTGAATTTCATTTTTTTATCTTTTGGTGGTAGATTAATTATTATTAAAGTATTCTTTACTCTCTTCCTTTATTTTGTTGCTTAATATTGTTCCTACTTCCCTTGTTATTATTCGGATTGAATGAATTTTTAATAAATTTTAATAAGTTTTTTTGGGGTTCTAAGCATTGACCAAAAGGCTTCATTGGGCTTGGTCTAGCATGTGTACTTTATTTGAAGGTATTATTGTAGGTCTTGATGGATTCCACCAATGTTTATTCCTATAAACTATGGTGGAATTTTTGGAAGAATGTTAGTCTTTGGGCTAATTTTATGAATTTCTAATATTATAAAAGTAAGCATCCCTTAATTTGTAACTATAAACATGGTGATTCTATTGCTTGGAAATGCCTTTGTGATGTTAAATGGCTTGCAGATCCTCTCATTTTCTTGGGTATCAAATGGTGGTTCTTCCTTTTTTGGCAGATAAGGATGGGGTTTATTGATTCTATTAATACTCATTTAACTTCTTCTTTAAAAGTTAATCTTTTTTTTGATTGGGCTCTCTCTTAAATGATTTGATTCTTGAATCCATTTGTAATAATATCACCAATATTATTATTGATGGTACTATTTGGATCAAGCTACAACATTTCTAGAAATGGTGATTTTTCCCTTAAAGATACTTGGCACCATATTAGAGTTAATAAACCCTCTTCTCCTATCTTTCTTAAAATTTGGAATAACATTATTCCTACCTCTTATTTGATTCTTGTTTGGAAGATTTTAAGGAGTTTTATTGCTATTGATTCTTTACTTTTGGATAAAGGCTTCTATCTTCTTTCTAAATGCATGTGTAGCTTTCATATTGAGAATGTTAGTCATGTTTTTTTAATTTTGCCTTTAAAGTTTGGGGTTAGTATGAGGAGTTATTTAATTTAAGTTGTTTTAATGGTAAGCTTTCTTTAATGCAACTTCTTAACTCTTATTTTCTAAATACTATCAAAGGGCAAATCAAAATTGTGGTGGCTTTTAATTTGCTTTGGTTTATTTGGCTTGATAGAAATGATGTTAAGCATCGTAATGTGCCTATGAATCATAAGAGGATTATTGCGAAGACAAAAGATAAGATTTTTTGTTTACATAAGGCTGATCTTCTTAGTGGTACTAATTATAAAGGTTCCAAGTTTGTTGCCTCTAAGTTGGGTATCAAGCTTCCTTATTGTAACTCACCTCCTATTTATAAAATCATTGATTGGATTAAGCCTCTTAATTATTGTATTAAAATTAATACTAATGGCTCTGTTGCACTTAACAAGTTTGGTTGTGGTGGTATTTTTCAAAATAATCTTGGGAATATTATCTTGGCTTTTTCACTCCTCTCTCTACTGCTTATGTTATTATGGATGAATTGATGGTTGTTTATCATGCTCTTAAGCTTTGTTTGGACAAAAATTTTCTTACTATTTAGTTGGAATCTAATGCTGAGATGGTTGTTGCTATGATCAATTCTAATCACAAGGGTAATGCTGAGCTTTTCTATTTGATTATGATTATGTAAGCCATTATTTCTAAACTTTCATTTAAAATGACTCATATTTTGAGGGAAGGCAATCCTTGTGTTGATTTTTTAGCTGGCTTAGGGAGCAACCTCTATGATTTTACATTGTTTATCAATGATATTATTCCTAAGTAATTAAGAGGCCTTTCTAACTTAGATAAAGATGTTTTGCTTATGTTAGATTTACTTAGTTTCTTTTTCTCCTTCTCTGTTGGTGGCTTCTCTTTCTTTCTTTATTGGGGAGCTTCTATTGGTGGTATTCTATTATGTTGTTGTTGCCTCCTTTCCCTTGGGGGTTTTTTTTTTTCTATTGCTCTATTTTTGTTTCACTTCTTTTTGGTTTGCCGGCTTCCTTTCTTTGGTTGTTTGCTTCTCTCTTTTATGTTCTCTATGTTTCCTTGCTGGTTTTGTGGTTACTCTCAATGGGTTTTCTGGGCTTTTTTTCTTTGCTTTTCCCTTTTCCTTCATTTCTTCTAGTCATTCTACTATTGGTGGTTTTGGTTTTTCTATCTCTTACTTGGTTATGTTCCTGGCTTTTGGTTGGGGTTGTGGTGCTTTTCTTCAACTCTTCTTCTATTTTGGTGGTTGGTGTTCTATTGGTTGATCCTCTTTGTTGGGGTCTTTGGTTGGTTGTTTGGCTGGTTTGTTTCTTATTTTTCCCTTTTGATGGTTGTTCCTTGTTCTTGGCTAGCATTGCTATTTGGTTGGGTGCACTTGTGAGGTTTGTTGGCAATGATGGCTAGGTTGATTTTCTTCTCTTATATTGGTTGGTAGCCCTTTTTGGTGATTGTAACCCTTCTTTTGAAGTTTAGCTGCTCACAAATTTTGGTTGCCCCTTTTTCTATAACTGAGCCTGAGCCTTTCCCTAAACTAAAGAAACTAAAATAAAATAAAATACAAAATTTAAAATATAAATTTAAACCTTAAACTAAAGAAAATAACTAAATTAAACCTAAAAAATAAATTTAAACTAAAAATATAAAATCTAAAAAATAAACTAAAATAAAATTTAAACTAAAATAAATAAACCTAAAATAAATAAACTAAAATATAAACTAAAATCTAAATAAAATCTAAACTAAACCTACCTAATTTAATTTATAAAAACTGTAAATCCTAAACCCTAAACCGTAAATCCTTAACCCTAAACCCTAAACTAACCCTAAACCCTAAACCCTAAACCCAAAATCCTTAACCCTAAACCCTAAACCCTAAACCCTAACCCTAGCACTAAACCTTAAATGCTAAACCCTAAACCCTAAAACCATTAAACCTAAACTCTAAATTAACCCTAAACAGTAAACCCTAAACCCACAACCAACCCTAAACCCAAAGCTAACCCTAAACCCTAAACCCTAAACCTTAAACCATAAACACTAAAAACCCTAAACCCTAAAGCCTAAACACAAAACCATAAACCCGAAAACCTAAACCTTAACCCTAAACCCTAAACCCTAAAAGCTTAAACACTAAAACCCTAAACCTTAAACCCAAAACCATCAATCATAAACCTTAAAAACCTAAAAACCTAAACCTAAACTAAATAAAACCTAAAAATAAAATAAATTAAAAAACCTAAACTTAAATAAAATTAAAAAGTAAAATAAAATAAAAACCTCAACCTAAATAAAAACCTAAAATAAAATAAATAAAAACATAAAATAAGATAAACCTCATAATAAAAAACTTAAATAAAATAAAAACTAAACTTAAAATAAAAATAAATAAACCTAAAATAAAAAAATAAAAACTAAATAAAAACCTAAACATAAAAGTAAAACATAAAAATAAATAAAAAATAAAACCGAAACCCTAAACTAAAAAAAACCTAAACCTAAAATAAAAATAAAATAAACAAAATAAAATAAACCTCAACCTAAACTAAAATAAACTAAACTAAAATAAATAATACTTAAACCTAAACCTAAAATAAACTAAACTTAAACCTAAACTTAAAATAAATAAAATAAAATAAACTAAAAATAAACCTCAATCTAAACTAAAAAGATAAAACCTTAAAATAAACCTAAAATAAAAAAGTAAAACCTAAACCTAAATAAAATAAAATAAAAACCTAAACCTAAACCTTAAAAAAAAATAACCTAAACCTAAAAAATAAAATAAAAATAAAACTCGACTAAAAGATAAATTGAACCCTAAACCTAAACCTAAAAAATAAACTTAAATATATAAACCTAAAATAAATAAATTAAACTAAATAAAATTTAAAAATAAACTGAAATAAGTAGAAAAAAATAAAGTAAACTAAAATAAACAAAAAATAAACTAAATATGCTAAATAAACCTAAACCTATCGATTTACTTAATTAAAAAAAAAACTTAAGCCATAAATCCTAAACCCTAAACCCTAAACTTTAAAACCTAAATCCTAAACCATAAACCCTAAACCCTAAACCTTAAACCCTAAATCCTAAACTTACAACCCTAAACCCTACACCCTAAAAAACCCTACACCCTAAACCCTAAAAGCATAAACACGAAAACCCTAAACCCTAATCCCTAAACCCTAAACCCAAAACCCTAAACCCTAAACACTAAACCCTAATCCTAAACCCTAATCTTAAATCCTAAACCGTAAACCTCAAACTGTAAACTCAAAACCCTAAACATAAATCTAAAGTAACTAAATAAATTATAAAATAAACCTAAACCCTAAAACCAAATATACCTAAACTTAAACCTACAAATAAAAAATAAAACCTGAACCTAAAAAATAAAATAAAAATAAAACTCAACTAAAAAATAAACCTAAATCATAACCTAAACCTAAAAAATAAACTAAAATAAAAAACTTAAACTAAAATAAACAAACCAAAAATAAATAAAATAAACTAAATAAAAATAAAGAATAAACCCAAATAAAAATTAAAATAAAATATACTGAAATAAATAAAAAATAAACTAAATAAACCTAAACCTACCGGTTTACTTAATTTTTTTATAAAAAAAAGAAAAAATATTAAACCCTAAATCCTAAACCCTGAACCCTAAAAATAAAAAATAAACCTAAATAAATATATAAAATAAACCAAATAAACCTAAACCTACTAGTTTAATAAATTAAACAGTAAACTAACCCTAAACCTTAAAATGTTCACTAAGCCTAAACCCTAAACCCAAAACCCTAAAAACCCTAAAACCTAAAGCCTAAACCCAAAACCCTAATCTAACCATAAACCCTAAGCTAACCCTAAACCCTAAACCTTAAACCCTACACCTTAAACCCTAAACACTAAACCCGAAAGCCTAAAAACTAAAGCCTAAACCCTAAACCCTAAATCCTAATCGTAAACCCTAAACCCGAAAACCCTAAATCGTAAAACATTAAACCTAAAACCATATACCCTAAACCCTAAACCTTAAACTAGAATGCCTGAAAATAAAACATAAATAGTAATTAAAAAAAACTGAAACCTAAAATAAATAAAATTAAATAAACCTAAACCTAAACTAAAATAAATAAAACCTAAACCTAAAACTAAAATAAACAAATCCTAAACCTAAACCTAAAATGAATAAATCTTAAACCCTAAATAAAATAAAATAAAATAAAATAAAAATAAACATAAATTGAAACTAAAAAATAAAATCGAAACATAAACCTAAAATAAAAGCTTAAAACCTAAACCTAAAAGAATAAAATAGAAACCTAAAACTAAACCTAAAAATAAAAAAAAAAACCTAAACCTAAAAAAGAAAATAAAAATAAAACTAAGCTAAAAAATAAACATAAACCTAAACCTAAACATAAACCTAAAAAATAAACTAAAATACAAAACCTAAACTAAAATAAATAAACATAAAATAAATAAACTAAATAAAAAAAAAAATAAACTAAATAAATATATAAATAAACCTAAATAAACCTTAAACCTAAAACCCTAAAACTAAACCTACAAACCCATAAACTAAACCTAACTAAACCAAACCTTAAAAACTAAACCTAAACCTAACCTAACCTAAACAAAACTAAACCTAAACTAAAACCTAAACTAAATAACTAAACCTAAACTTAAACCCTAAACAACCTAAACCCATACCCCTAAACCTAACTAAAACCCTAATCCCTAAACCCTAAACCCTAAACCCTAAACCCTAACCTTAAACCCTTAACCATAAAATCATAAACCCTTAAACCTTAAACCTTAAACCCTAAACCCTAAATCCTAAAAACTTAAGAAACTAGACCTATACTTAATAAAACCTACAAAATAATATAATAAACAAACCTAAACCAAAATAAAAATACAAAAAAAATAAAAACCTAAACTAAACTAAAAAAACAAAATAAACCTAAAAATAAAAAAACTTAAATAAAATAAAAATAAAATAAACCTAAACTAAAATAAAATAAATACTAAATAAAAAACTAAACCTAAAAAATAAAACCTAAAAATGAAACCTAAAAGTAAATAAAAACTAAAACCTAAACCCTAAATTAAAAAAAACCTAAACCTATAATAAAAATATAAACAAAATAAAATAAACCTAAATGTAAGCTAAAATAAAATAAACTAAAATAAATAAAACCTAAACATAAACCTAAAATAGTCTAAATCTAAACCTAAACTTATACTAAATATAATAAAATAAACTAAAAATAAACCTAAACCTAAACTAAAAAATAAACCTAAAATTAAAATCTAAAACCCAAACCTAGAAAAATAAAATAAAAACCTAAACCTAAAAAATAAAACCTAAAAATGAAACCTAAAAATAAATAAAAACTAAAACCTAAAACCTAAATTAAAAAAAAGCTAAACCTATAATAAAAATATAAATAAAATAAAATAAACCTAAATGTAAGCTAAAATAAAATAAACTAAAATAAATAAAACCTAAACATAAACCTAAAATAGTCTAAATCTAAACCTAAACTTAAACTAAATATAATAAAATAAACTAAAAATAAACCTAAACCTAAACTAAAAAATAAACCTAAAATGAAAATCTAAAACCCAAACCTAAAAAAATAAAATAAAAACCTAAACCTAAAACTAAAAAAAAAAAACCCTAAACCTAAAAAATAAAATAAAAATAAAACCAAACAAAACCACACCTAAACTTAAACCTAAACTGAAAAAATAAACTAAACTAAAAATCCTAAATAAAAATAAGTAAATGTAAAATAAATAAACTAAACTAAATAAAAATTAAAACTAAAAAAAATAAAATAAAAAAATAAACAAAATAAACTTAAACCTACTAGTTTACTTAATTTAAAAAAAATATAAGAATAAACCAAATAAGAAAATAAAAAAAAACTCTAACCCTAAACATTAAACCCTAAAACCCTAAATCCTAAACCTTAAACCCTAAATATAAAGCCTCCCTAAATCCTTTAACCCTAAACCCTAAAACCTATAACACTAAACCCTAAACCCTAAACCCCAAACCTTAAACTTTAAACCCTAAACCTTAAACACTAAGCCCCAAACCCTAAATCCTAAAAACCTAAAAACCTAAACCTATACTGAATAAAACCTAAATGTAAACCTAAAATATACTAAACAAAAACCCTAACTAGATAAAATAAAATACACTAAAAGTAGACCTAAACCTAAACTAAAAATAAAACCTAAAAATAAACTAAAAGTAAAAACCTAAAACTTAAACCTAAAAAAATATAATAAAAAACCTAAACCTAAAGCTAAAAATAAAAAATAAAACCTAAACCAAAAAAAATAAAATATAAATAATATTAAATTAGAAAATAAACTTAAGCCTAAACCTAAACCTAAAAAATAAACTAAAATAAAAAACCTAAACTAAAATAAATAAACCTAAAATAAATAAATTAAACAAATAAAAATAAAAAATAAACCTAAATAAAAATTAAATTAAAATAAATTAAAAAAATAAAAAATAAACTAAATAAACCTAAACTTATTAAGAAAAACCCTAAACACGAAACTCTAAACCCTAAACCTACAACCCTAAACCTTAAACCGTAAACCCTAAACGACAAACCCTAAATAGAAAAAAAAATATAAAAATAAAAAACCCTGACCCTAAACCCTAAACCCTAAAACTAACTCTAACCCATAAACCTACAACCCTAAACCCTAAACTAAAAACCCTAAGACCCTAAACCCTAAACCTCAAACCCCAAACTATAAAACCTTAAACCCTAAGCCCTAAACCCTAAAACCTACAACCATAAACCCTAAACACTAAACCCTAAACCCTAAACCCTAAACCCTAAACCATGAAAATCTAAAAATTGATACCTAAACTAATAAAACCAAAAATTCAAATAAATAAAAACACTTAAAACTAAATAAAATAAAATAAAAATCTAAACTAAATCCTAAACATAAACCTAAACCTAAATAAAAAATAATAATAAAAAAATAAAAATAAAATAAAATAAAATAAATAAAAAGATAAACTAAACTACAAAATATAATAAACTTAAAAAAACCTAAAAAATTAAAACCCAAATAGAAAATAAAAATAAAATAAACCTAAAATAAAATAAAATAAAAATTAAATAAATACCTCTAGCTAAAAAATAAACCTAAAAATAAATAAAAGATAAAAACTAAACCTTAAACTAAACAAAAAAAGCTAAATCAAAAATAAATAAAATAAAATAAACTTAAACCTAAACTAAGATAAATAAAACCTAAACCTAAACCTAAAATAAACTAAATCTAAACCCTAAACTAAATAAAATAAAATAAACTAAAAAAAAACCTAACCCTAAACTAAAAATAAAACATAAAATAAACCTAACTAAAACCAAAACTTAAACCTAAAAAAAATAAAAAATAAAACCTAAACTTAAAAAATAAAAAAAAAATAAAACTTAAACAATAAAATAAAATAAAATAAAACTAAACTAAAAAATTATAAACCTAAACCAAAAAATAATAAACTAAAATAAATAAACCTAAAATAAATATACTAAATAAACATAAAAAATAAAAAAAAATTAAAATAAACTAAATAAATAAATGATATAGTAAAATTAATAAACTAAACCTATTGGTTTACTTAATTTTTAAAAAAAACCTAAACCCTAAACCCTAAACTCTAAACCCAAAATCCTAAACCTTAAACCCTAAACTAAATTATGAACCTAAACCCTAAACCATAATAAAAACTACTAAACCCTAAACCCTAAACTAACACTAAACCCAAAACCCTAAATCCTAAACCCTAAACCCTAAATCCTAAACCCTAAACCCTAAACCTTAACCCTAAACCCTAAACCCTAAATCTTAAATCCTAAACACTAAAACCATAAACCCTAAACTCTAAACTAACACTAAACCCTTAACTTTAAAAACCCTAAACACTAAGCTAACCATAAACCCTAAACCCAAAACTCTAAACTCTAAAAACCCTAAACCCTAAAGCTAAGCACTAAACCCTACACCCTAAACCAAAAAAACCCTAAACCCTAATACCTAAACCATAAAAACATAAACCTTAAAACCCTAAACCAAAACCTCCCTTCCTCCTCTCTATGCTCCTAGGCAATTTTGTGTTGCTGCTTTTCACTTTGCACTTTCTAAATCGTTGTTTTATCGGTTTCCTCTCTCTAAAGTGACTTCACCGATCGCTTCAATGGCAAAATCTCTCCAATCGAGCTCATCCCTCCTATGCGCTAGATCCTAAAGGTATTTTGGATCACATCCTAATGTGCGCTCAAGTCCTTTAAGGACGCTCTTTATGGTGAGAATCCTTGCTCTAATGCCTCGGTTAACTTAAATAAAAACCTAAAATAAAATAAATAAAAATATAAAATAAGATAAAAACCTCATAATAAAAAACCTAAATAAAATAAAATCTAAACTTAAAATAAAAATAAATAAACCTAAAATAAAAAAACAAAAACTAAATAAAAACCTAAACATAAAAGTAAAACATAAAAATAAATAAAAAATAAAACTAACACCCTAAACTAAAAAAACCTAAACCTAAAATAAAAATAAAATAAATAAAATAAAATAAACCTCAACCTAAACTAAAATAAACTAAACTAAAATAAATAATACTTAAACCTAAACCTAAAATAAACTAAACTTAAACCTAAACTTAAAATAAATAAAATAAAATAAACTAAAAATAAACCTCAATCTAAATTAAAAAAATAAAACCTTAAAATAAACCTAAAATAAAAAAGTAAAACCTAAACCTAAATAAAATAAAATAAAAACCTAAACCTAAACCTTAAAAAAAAATAGAACCTAAACCTAAAAAAAAATAAAATAAAAATAAACCACTAAAGGATAAATTGAACCTAAACCTAAACCTAAAAAAATAAACTTAAATATATAAACCTAAAATAAATAAATTAACTAAATAAAATTTAAAAATAAATTGAAATAAAAAAATAAAGTAAACTAAAATAATCAAAAATAAACTAAATATACTAAATAAACCTAAACCTTTACTTAATTAAAAAAAAACTTAAGCCCTAAACCCTAAACCCTAAACCCTAAACCTTAAAACCTAAATCCTAAACCATAAACCTTAAACCCTAAACCTTAAACCCTAAATCCTAAACTTACAACCCTAAACCCTACACCCTGAAAAACCCTACACCCTAAACCCTAAAAGCATAAACTCAAAAACCCTAAACCCTAATTCCTAAACCCTAAACTCAAAACCCTAAACCCTAAACACTAAACCCTAATCCTAAACCCTAATCTTAAACCCTAAACCCTAAACCTCAAACTGTAAACTCGAAACCCTAAACCTAAATCTAAAGTAACTAAATAAATTATAAAATAAACCTAAACCCTAAAACCAAATAAACCTAAACTTAAACCTAAACCTTAAGAATAACTTTAACATCAGAACATCACTAACCACCCAGACCATAAAAGATGGAGGCAAAAAATTTGGTGGTGGGGATCTCGAGGTGTTGGTGGATATGGAGGTAATAATTGTTGGTATTAAGGCCGAGGAACAAATGTGGTGGTGAAGGGAGACATTGGGATATGATGGTGATCCACTGAGAAGGTTTTGATGAACCAGAGAAACCGAAGAATGGACGATCTACCTATGGAACTATCTTTCTAGAGACAGTTCTACTTATCTAGGATTTTTGATTTGCTCTATGCCTGCTCATCTTTGATCTATGTCGTCGCTCGTGCCTTTGAGAACTTGGTGTGTTACTTGGTTGATGAAATCGAAAAGAATAATTGTTGAATTTGAAATAGTTCTCTCTTTAAAAAAAAACTAAAAACCCTAAACCCTAAACCTTTAACCCTAAACCCTAAAAATAAAAATACCATAATGCTAAACCCTATACCCTAACATAAACTCTAAACCCTAAACTACAAACCATAAACTAGAACCTTAAACCTAAAACCTAAAACCTAAACACTAAACCCTAAATCCTAAACAAAAAATATTAAAAACCTTAAACCCTAAACCCTAAAACTCTAAACCCTAAATCCTAAACCCTAAAATACCAAACCCTAAACCCTAAACTCTAAACCCAAAACCCCAAACACTAAACACTAAACCCTAAACCTAAAACCCAAAACTAACCCTAAACCCTAAACCATAAACCCTAACCACTAAAAAGCTAAAAACCTAAACTTAAACTAAATAAACCTAAAATTAAAATAAATAAAATAACCTAGACCAAAATATAATAAAAAAATGAAATAAAAATAACATAAACTAAAACCTGAACCTAAACTTAAACTTAAAAGAAAATAAAATAAAAAATAAAAAATAAACTAAAATAAAATAAATAAAAACTTAAACTAAACTAAAAATAAAAAAAACCTAAAAAATAAAATAAAACTAAACTAAATAAAATTAAGTAAACCTAAAATAAAATAAAATAAAAACTAAATAAAGACTTAAACCTAAAAAATAAACCAAAAAATAAATCAAAAATAAAACCTTAACCCTAAAATAAAATAAAAAACCCAAACCTAAACCTAAAGTAAACTAAACCTAAACTAAATAAAATAAAATAAGCTAAAAATAAACCTAAACCTAAACTAAAAAATAAAACATAAAAATAAGAATAAAATAAAAACCTAAAACCTAAACCTAAAAAAATAAAATAAAAGCCTAAACCTAAACCTAAAAATAAAAAAATAAAACCTAAACTAAAAAAATAAAATAAAAATAAAACTCAACTAAAAAATAAACCAAAACCTAAACCTAAACCTAAAAAATGAACTAAAATAAGAAGCCTAAACTAAAATAAATAAACCTAAAATAAATAAAATCAACTAAATAATAATAAAAAATAAACATAAATAAAAATAAAAAGTTAAATAAACTAAATTAACCTAAACCTACCGATTTACATAATTCTTTTTTTTAAAAAAAAAGCTAAATCGTAAAAATCCTAAACCCTAAACCCTATACACTAAACCCTAAACCCTAAACCCTAAACCCTAAACCCTAAACCCTAAACCTAACCCTAAACCTTAAACCCTAAAACCATAACCTAAACCAAACATAAAAATATATAAAAAAACATAAACCTAAATGAAATAAAAAAATAAAAAAAAATATAAACCTAAACTGAAATATAAAATAAAATAAACTAATAAAAATAAACTAAAATAAAATAAATAAAAACTTAAAACTAAACTAAAAAAATAAAATAAACCTAAGAATAAAAAACCAAAATAAAATAAATACTAAACATAAAATAAAAATAAATTGAAAATAAAATAAAACCTAAATGTAAAAAATAAACCTAAAAATAAATGAAAAATTAATCCTAAACCCTAAACTTAAATAAAAAAAACTAAATCTAAAATAAAATAATAAAGAAAATAAAATAACCCTAATCCAAAATTAAAATATACTAAATTAAACTAAATAAAACCTAAACCTAAACCTAAACCTAACCTAAATAAAATAAAATAAACTAAAAATAATCCTAAACATAAACTAAAAAATAAAATCTAAAAATAAACCTAAAATAAAAACCTAAAACCTAAACCTAAAAAAAAATAAAATAAAAACCTAAACTTAAACCTACAAATAAAAAATAAAACCTAAACCTAAAAAATAAAATAAAAAATAAAACTCAACTAAAAATAAACCTAAATCATAACCTAAACCTAAAAATAAACTAAAATAAAAAAACCTAAACTAAAATAAACAAACCAAAAAATAAATAAAATAAACTAAAAAAATAAAGAATAAACCCAAATAAAAAATAAAAATAAAATAAATAAAATAAATAAAATAAAACTAAAAAACCCATTTGTTTAATTTTTTATAAAAAGAAAAATAAGAACCCTAAATCCTAAACCTTGAACCCTAAAAATAAAAAATAAACCTAAATAAATAGATAAAATAAACCAAATAAACCTAAACCTACTGGTTTAATGAATTAAACACTAAACTAACCCTAAACCTTAAAATGTTCACTAAGCCTAAACCCTAAACCCTAAACCCTAAACCCTAAAAATCCTAAACCCTAAAGCCTAAACCCTAAACCCTAATCTAACCGTAAACCCTAAGCTAACCCTAAACCCTAAATCCTTAAACCCTACACCCTAAACCCTAAACACTAAACCCTAAAGCCTAAAAACTAAAGCCTAAACCCTAAACCCTAAATCCTAATCGTAAACCCTAAACCCGAAAACACTAAATCGTAAAACATTAAACCTGAAACCCTATACCCTAAACCCTAAACCTTAAACTAGAATGCCTGAAATTAAAACATAAACAGTAACTAAAAAAAACTGAAACCTAAAATAAATAAAATTAAATAAACCTAAACCTAAACTAAAATAAATAAAACCTAAACCTAAAACTAAAATAAACAAATCCTAAACCTAAACCTAAAATAAACAAATCCTAAACCCTAAGTAAAATAAAATAAAATAAAATAAAAATAAACATAAATCAAAACTAAAAATAAAATTGAAACATAAATCTAAAATAAAAGCTTAAAACCTAAACCTAAAAGAATAAAATAAAAACCTAAACCTAAACCTAAAAATAAAAAAAATGTAAACTTAAAAAAGAAAATAAAAATAAAACTAAGCTAAAAAATAAACATAAACCTAAACCTAAACATAAACCTAAAAAATAAACTAAAATACAAAACCTAAACTAAAATAAATAAATATAAAAAATAAACTAAATTAAATAAAATTAAAATAAACTTAAATAAATATATAAATAAACTAAATAAACCAAATAAACCTAAACCTAAAATAACCCTAAAGACTAAACCTAAACCTACACATAAACCTAATCCATAAACCTAACCCTAAACCTAAACAAAACTTAAAACCTAAACCCTAAACCCTAAATCTAAAATAAACCCTAACCCTAAACCTAAAACTAAACTAAACCCTAAACCTAAACTTAAACAACTAAAACCAAAACCTAAACTCTAAACTAAAACCTAAACCCTAAAGCTAAGAAACCTAAAACCTAAACAAACCTAAAAACCTCCTAAACCCTAAACCTAAACTAAACCCTAACCTTAAACCTAACTATAAAATCATAAACCTAAACTAAACTTAAACCCTAAACCCTAAATCCTAAAACCTAAAAAAAAACTAAACCTATAAATAAACCTACAAAATAATATATAAATAAAACCTAAACCTAAATAAAATACAAAAAAAATAAAAACCTAAACTAAACTAAAAAAACAAAATAAACCTAAAAATTAAAAAACCTAAATAAAATAAAAATAAAATAAACCTAAACTAAAATAAAATAAATACTAAATAAAAGCTAAACCTAAAAAATAAAACCTAAAAATTAAACCTAAAAATAAATAAAAACTAAAACACTACCCTAAATTAAAAAAAACCTAAACCTATAATAAAAATATAAACAAAATAAAATAAACTTAAATGTAAGCTAAAATAAAATAAACTAAAATAAATAAAACCTAAACATTAACCTAAAATAGTCTAAATCTAAACCTAAACTTAAACTAAATATAATAAAACAAACTAAAAATAAACCTAAACCTAAACTAAAAAATAAACCTAAAATGAAAATCTAAAACCCAAACCTAAAAAAATAAAATAAAAACCTAAACCTAAAAATAAAACCTAAAATGAAACCTAAAAATAAATAAAAATAAAACCTAAACCAAATTAAAACCTAAACCTATAATAAAATATAAATAAAATAAAATAAACCTAAATGTAAGCTAAAATAAAATAAACTAAAATAAATAAAACCTAAACATAAACCTAAAATAGTCTAAATCTAAACCTAAACTTAAACTAAATATAATAAAATAAACTAAAACTAAACCTAAACCTAAACTAAAAAATAAACCTAAAATGAAAATCTAAAACCCAAACCTAAAAAAATAAAATAAAAACCTAAACCTAAAACTAAAAATAAAAAAAAACCCTAAACCTAAAAAATAAAATAAATAAAAAAATCAAAAACCTAAACTTAAACCTAAAAAATAAACTAAACTAAAAATACTAAATGAAAATAAGTAAATGTGAAATAAATAAACTAAACTAAATAAAAATAAAAATTAACCTAAATAAGAATAAAATAAAAAAATAAACAAAATAAACTTAAACCTACTAGCTTACTTAATTTTAAAAAAAATATAAGAATAAACAAAATAAGAAAATAAAAAAAACTCTAACCCTAAACATTAAACCCTAAAACCCTAAATCCTAAACCTTAAACCCTAAATATAAAGCCTCCCTAAATCCTTAAACCCTAAACTCTAAAACCTATAACACTAAACCCTAAACCCTAAACCCTAAACCCCAAACCTTAAACCTTAAACCCTAAACCTTAAACCCTAAACCCTAAATCCTAAAAACCTAAAAACCTAAACCTATATCAATAAAAAACTAAATAAACCTAAAATATACTAAACATCCCTAACTAGATAAATAAAATACACTAAAAGCCTAAACCTAAACTAAAAAATAAAACCTAAAAATAAACTGTAAAACCTAAAACTTAAACCTAAAAAAATATAATAAAAACCTAAACCTAAAACTAAAAATAAAAAATAAAACCTAAACCAAAAAAAATAATATTAAAATAATATTAAATTAGAAAATAAACTTAAGCCTAAACCTAAACCTAAAAAATAAACTAAAATAAAAAACCTAAACTAAAATAAATAAACCTAAAATAAATAAATTAAACGAATAAAAATAAAAAATAAACCTAAATAAAAATTAAATTAAAATAAACACAAACTCTAAACCCTAAACCTACAACCTTAAACCTTAAACCGTAAACCCTAAACCACAAACCCTAAATAGAAAAAAATATAAAAAATAAAAACCCTGACCCTAAACCCTAAACCCTAAAACTAACTCTAACCCATAAACCTACAACCCTAAACTCTAAACCAAAAACCCTAAGACCCTAAACCCTAAACCTCAAACCCCAAACTATATAACCTTAAACCCTAAGCCCTAAACCCTAAACCCTAAAACCTATAACCATAAACCCTAAACACTAAACACTAAACCCTAAACCCTAAACCCTAAACCCTAAACCCTAAACCATGAAAACCTAAAAATTGATACCTAAACTAATAAAACCAAAAATTAAAATAAATAAAAACACTTAAAACTAAATAAAATAAATAAAATAAAATAAAATAAAAATCTAAACTAAATCCTAAACATAAACCTAAACCTAAATAAAAAATAATAATAATAAAATAAAAATAAAAAAATAAAAATAAAATAAAAATAAAATAAATAAAAAGATAAACTAAACTACAAAATATAATAAACCTAAAAAAACCTAAAAAATTAAAACCCAAATAGAAAATAAAAATAAAATAAACCTAAAATAAAATAAAATAAAAACTAAATGAATACCTCTAGCTAAAAAATAAACCTAAAAATAAATAAAAGATAAAATCTAAACCTTAAACTAAAAAAAAAAGCTAAATCTAAAATAAATAAAATAAAATAAACTTAAACCTAAACTAAGATAAATAAAACCTAACCCTAAACCTAAAATAAACTAAATCTAAACCCTAAACTAAATAAAATAAAAAAAACTAAAAAAAACCTAACCCTAAACTAAAAATAAAACATAAAAATAAACCTTAACTAAAAACCAAAAACTTAAACCTAAAAAAATAAAAATAAAAACCTAAACTTAAAAATAAAAAATAAAACTTAAATAATAAAATAAAATAAAAATAAAACTAAACTAAAAAATTAACATAAACTTAAACCAAAATAATAAACTGAAATAAATAAACCTAAAATAAATATACTAAACAACATAAAAATAAAAAAAATTAAAATAAACTAAATAAATAAATGATATAGTAAAAAATTCAATAAACCTAAACCTACATTTACTTAATTTTAAAAAAAACCCTAAACCCTAAACCCTAAACTCTAAACCCAAAATCCTAAACCTTAAACCCTAAACTGACAACCATGAACCCTAAACCCTAAACCATAAATACTAAACTACCACTAAACCCTAAACCCTAAATTAACACTAAACCCTAAACCATAAATCCTAAACCCTAAACCCTAAATCCTAAACCCTAAACCCTAAATCCTAAACCCTAAACCCTAAACCTTAACCCTAAACACTAAACCTTAAATCCTAAATCCTAAACACTAAAACCATAAACCCTAAACTCTAAACTAACACTAAACCTAACTTTAAAACCCTAAACACTGCTAACTATAAACCTAAACCCAAAACTCTAAACTCTAAAAACCCTAAACCCTAAAGCCTAAGCACTAAACCCTACACCCTAAACCAAAAAAACCCTAAACCCTAAAACCTAAACATAAAAACATAAACCTTAAAACCCTAAACCAAAACCTCTTTTCTCCTCTCTACAGACTCCTCTCGTAATTTTGTGTTCTCGTATTTGGTTTAGTGATTGGCTACTCGATCGGATCATTGTTTTATTGCTTTTATTTCCTCTGCTTAGTTGCTTATGTGACTCTCACTGGATTGTTCAATGGCAAAGGCATCGCTCTCCGCACAATCGAGCTCGTCCCTCCTAGATGCGCCGGCTTTGCCCACTGATCCTAAAGGTATTTTGGATCCGATTGCATCCGTTAATGCGCCTGCTATCAAGTTCTTTAAAGACGCTCTTTCTGGTGAGAATCCTTGCTCTAATGCCTCGGTTAACTTAATTTCTACCTCATTTTGTGGATCTCATTCATGTGTTCTGATGGATGGAGAAATAAGCCTTTGAGTTCTCTTTGGTTGGTAAATTCTCTCTATGGAGCCCTACTCTAGATAATATCTGATCTTTCTTCCATAGCTTAAAGCTTTCGGGAGTCTTCACTACTGGGCTAATTGATCCTCGACATATCCTTATTCAGTTATCAAATGATTTTGAGTCTTTGCTTGTTGCTCTTATTTTGTGTATAATTGTCAAATGCGGCTCTTAAAATGGTCACCCCTTTTTGATGTCAAAGAGGAATCCTCTATTGTTCCTTCATGGCTTACTTTTCCCAACATGAGAATTCACTATGTTACTCACCAAGTTCTGTTGGGGCTCTATTTGGTAGACCCCTTCAAATTAATCAAGCCACTGCCACTAGATCTCGGCCATCTATTCCATGTATCTTGGTTGAGATTGATATTACCAAAAAATACCCCAAAGAAGTTTGGATCGGTTCAGAAAAATTCAAATATAACCAGAAAGTAGAATTTGAAAATTTCCCCATCTTTTGCACTCACTGTAAGATCCATGGTCAAGATCACTCTGAATGCTTTGTGTTACACCCTAACCTCAAAAAGAATATATCACAGGACACAAATACCTCTCTTGGAACTAGGAAAACCAATAAGTTAGCTTATGTGCCTAAAGCTACTCATAATGGAACTCATCCTCCTACACATACTCCTTTATTACCTACTGATTTGTCTAATGAAAAACATTTTGAGCTTGGTATAAATACTACTATTGAGGTGTGTGAAGAAACTAATGATAATTTACCTAGCACTACTCCTACTTGTAATAATTTGGCTTCTCATGACAATCCTTTGCTCCATTTGGATCTTGATGACAATTTGAATGGGAATCTTATATTAGATCAAAATAATGATGATCCTTTGGTGTCAAACCAAAATTTGAATATGCAAAATGACAATGAGAATGATATTTGTACTATTAATGGTGCAAGAACCTCCCCTTCTATTTCTACAGTGATACTGTGCAATCCCAATTTCTCATTCTTACTCGACATCAAGAAGGAGATATCACTACTAAAACATTGATCGATAATCGCCCTATTCGATACCAAAACCAATCCCTTTCGATGGAGATACTTTGGATATTGATAGACCCTTCCAAACTTATTAAAAAAATCTTATAAAGTCAAAAGACTAATAATAACTTCACTAGAACCACACGCGTTCTTCTCTAACACCTCACAAATAATTATGTCCTCCTCTTCCTTTTTTTCCATTTCTTTTCTTTACCTTTTCCTTTTGGATTTCTTATTATGATTAATTTTCTTATTTGATATCCGGGGTTGTGGACTCTCCTGCCCACAACCGTTAGATCCTCACGTGCTCATAACATCAAATTACTTGTTATTATTGAGCCTTTCATTAACTCTTCCAAGATTGCTCATGTTGCTAGATTTTGATTTCAAAATTTCCTCTTCAATCTTAATAATAAAATTTGGTGTTTTTAGAATAATTCCATCACCATTTCCATCATTGATGATCTTGATCAATTAGTTAATGTCAAAATCTCCTTAGGTGAGTTTTCAGCTTTTGGTTCATTTATCTATGCTTCTTGTAATAGAGCCGGTAGGAACATCCTTTGGAATCACTTAAGAACCTTCGCCTCCTTGGTTAACCTTCCCTGATTGGTTGGGGGTGATTTCAACACTATCATTGCTTCATCGGAAAGGAGGGGAGGATGTTCTCCTAACCTCCATTCCATGGAAGACTTCTCTAATATGATCCTAGATTGCAATCTGATTGACATTGGTTTCTCTGGGTCTGATTACATGTGGCATAACTCTAGACTTTGGCAGGGTCTTGACAGGACCCTCTTTAATTCTCTTTGGATCAACCAATGGCCTCTTACCTCTATTGAGCATTTGAGCAGAACTTTGTCTGATCATGCTCCTCTTTTGATCTCTATCAAAACTCCCCTTAACCCTTCTACTCCCTCACCTTTAGATTCCAAAATATGTGGACCCAACATGACGATTTCACTAATGTTGTTTTCACTAATTGGATGGTTCTGCTCACCGATAATTCTTAAAGGCATGATTCGGCTTTGGCTTAAGCTCAAAAGACTTAAACAAAATCTCAATTGGTGGAACAAGCATATATTTAAAAATCTTTTTACCAATCTTAAAGCTATGGAACAAGTGGTTTGTTCTCTTGAAGAGGCTATCTTAACTGATCCTAGTTTGATGAGTTGAGCATTGCCAAAGATAACTTGATTAATTACCAAAATATGGAGGAAACCTATTGCTAAAAGCGCTAGCAAACATATTGTCGATGGCAATAAACACAAGGTATTTCCATGCTATTTGCAATAAATGAAAAGCATTAAAGTCGATTAAGAAAATTAAGAACTCTAATGGTGGCTGGATAACTGATAACAATGAAATTAAGGAATCTATCATACATCACTTTCAAAATTTATTAAACTCTAATCTTTCGTTAGAAACCCCCTCCAACACCCATCTAATCCCTTCTATGATTAACAATGAGGATAACCATTTGCTCACTATGCATCCCTCATAAGTGGAGATTAGTAGTACTCTCAATAGCATGAACACTGATTCTGTTGCTGGCCCTGATGGCTATACGACTCATTTCTTTCAGCATTGTTGGCCTTTTATTAAATCTGATCTTGTTGATGCTGTTATTGATTTCTTTGATGGCAGCTCTATTCCCAGATATTTTTCAAGTACTTCTATTATTCTTATTCCCAAAACCAACAATCCTGAATCTTGGGGCGATTTTAGACCTATTAGCCTTTGCAACTTTTTCCAAAAACTCATTATTAAATTAATTAATAATAGAATTAGCCCTCTGCTCCCTAAAATCATCTCCCCTAACCAAATTGGCTTCATTAAAAATAGAGCCATATCTGATAATATTCTTCTCACTCAAGAGCTGGTTCATGACATTGATGTTCCTTCCAGAGGAGGTAATATGCTCTTCAAACTGGACATCTCTAAAGCCTTTGACAACCTCTCGTGGGATTTCCTCTTTCAAATCATACATTTATTTGGTTTCTCTGATAATTTTATCCGGATTATTAAAAGTTGTATCACTAATGTCTGGTTTTCTGTTATCATGAATGGTGAGTCCCTTGGTTTCTTTACTTCGAGCCATGGTTTGCGACAAGGTGACCGACTATCTCCTTCTCTTTTTATCATTGCTGTAGAATATCTTTCGAGAAGCCTCAATGATCTTTTCATTAAAAATCCTAACATGTTTTTTAAAACTCATGGTGGTTTCCCTATTTCTCATCTTAGCTTTGCTAATGATTTTATAATCTTCTATACTGCCTCTCTTCAACAAGTTAAAACTATTAAGAATCTCTTAAATGATTATGGCAAAGTTAGTGGTCTCTTTCTCAATGAAAGAAAATGTTGTTTTATTCCCTCAGCTAAGATTCCTACCAATAGACTTAATCAAATCTCCGTAATTACTAATTTTAAGAAAATCAACTTCCCATTAATTATCTCGGGGCTCCACTTTTTAAAGGCCAGAAAAGATCTCATCTTTTTGATGACCTTATTCAAAAAATATCTAATAAAATTTCAGTTTGGGAATTTCATTTACTCTCTATTGATGGTAGGATCACCTTGATTAAAAGCACTCTTAATTCCATGCCTTTATATCTCATCCAAACCATTGTGCCGACCATTTCTATCATCAATAGAATTGAGTGTCTCCTAAACAAATTTTCTGGGGCTCCAATACCTCCTCTAAAAGAATGCACTGGACCTCTTGGTTTAAAAGTTGTGGCACTTTTGACGAAGGTGGTCTTGGTTGTAAATCCATCAAATAAGCTATCAATGCCTTTTCCTATAAACTCGGTGGAATTTTAGAGTAATCATAGTATTTGGGCTAATTTCATGATCGCTAAATATTGCCGTGGTAAGCACCCCTCATTTGTCCCTTTAAACCGGGTGATTCTCCGGTGGAAAAGACTTTGTTCTTCAAATGTGTAATCCTTAATACTTTGGGGCATTAACCCCTGCTTTTCTTTGCAAGATAACTAGAGTGGATGTGGATCCATGACTTACTCTCCACCCATTCCACTCGCCTAGAGTAAACTCTTTCGCATAATAACAAGTGGAACAATAGTAAGCTTGTTGATTTTATCCCTTTTACTTTCTTGAATATGGTTTCTACTATTCCTAACACTCCAAACAATCAAGACCATTCTCTTTAAGCTCTCACATAATGGTGATTTCAACCTCAAAATGTGTGGCTCCACATTAAAGATACTCATGATTCCTCCTATGTGTTCTCCAAACTTTGGAATAATAATATCCCTACTTCTTATTCTATTCTTACTTGGATTCTAAAAAATTTTATCCTGTTGATTCCTTGTTGTGGGGTAAAGGTTCCATTTACCCTCTAAATGTCAATGTTTCCATATTGAGAATGTTAATCATGTTTTGTTAATGGGGCCATTGCTTTCTAAGCTTTGGATTTGGTATGATGATCTTTTAACACTGCCAATTTCAATGGTCTTCTCTTTATATCAACTTCTTGAAGTCTATTTTGATAATACTATTAAAGGTCACATTAAAGTCATCACTTATTATTTTTTATCTCGTTCATATGGATGGAAAATGATGCAAAACATCATGAGATCCCTATGAACCATGTGAGGATTATTGCTAGAACTAAAAACAAAATTTGTGACTTGTTTAAAGCCAATATCATTCATTACAGACAATTCAAAGGCTATAAATTTGTGGCCAATAAACTGGGCTTTAACCTGCCGGACCAACCTTACTGTAGAAATGACAAGATTCTTTATTGGAGAAAACCTCTTGAACATATTATTAAAATTAATACTGATGGCTCTGTCTTCCATAATGGCTCTGGTTGTGGTGGCATTTTCAGGAACTCTAAGGGTATAGTACTATGTGCTTTTGCTTATCCCCTTATTTCGATCGTCCCATTTATCGAGCTTATATAAAAAGCTCTTGAGATTTGCCTCCAAAATGGCTAGCTCAATATTTGGATTGAGGTGGATGCTCTTCTGCTGATTGATCTTCTGACTTCCACCAAAATGAGCAGCATTGAATTATAATACCTCCTCAAGCAAACTAGAGCCCTTCTTTCCCAACTGAATTTTAACATCACTCATGTTTCATGGAAGGAAATGCTTGTAGTACCTTGCTAACTGGGTGCTAGATCCGATGGTATCATCTTCTTTGATCAACTCACCTTACCTAAACACTTGCGTGGGCTAGTTAACTTGGACAATTCTGGGTTTCCTTATCTCAGAATTTAATCTAACCTTTTGATGTATACTGTCCATTCATCTTTTAACTATTGCCTCTTTATTTAATGGCATTCTATTCCTTTTTGTGTCTTTTATGGATGCTTCACACGAATATTATTTGTTGTCTTAATCTCTGTGCCACAATTTCACATTTTAATAGCTTCTCCTTTATTTGAGGCTCGCTCGAAATTACACCGATAAAGTATTGAGCTATGTGCATACTAATACGCATTGGAATTTTATTGAGCTATGGGTCAGCTGCTATTGGTTTTATAACACCACTCCTATTTGGGATTTTAATATCAATGTTGCCTTCATTCCTAATCCTAGGGGCTTAATCACTGCTAGATGGAGATATTTATTTTAATGGGTTTAGCTACCGCTATTAATTTTTGCAACCGGCTATTTCTCAAAGATATTACTGCTTGGAGCATCTTAGTTACCTATGTTGTTTCTATGCATTGTATTAGTGTTCATTATGCTGGTTGCAATATTCACTTTGATGATTTATTGTTAGGTTGTTAGATTTTAGCTGATAATGACTGGTGGCTAGCTTTTGACATGCTGCTTGTCTCTATTAGATCTTGGGTTCGATATTCTCTCGACTCTAGCTTTGAGTCGACATTTTCCTTTTATTTGTAGAGTTATCTTTTATTTTATTTTTCATGAAGAGGTTTTTTGGCCTTTTGTTGATATTTATCTTCTTGGCTACACTGAATCTGGACCCCATTCACCGCTTCTTTGGAAACCATTTTCTCGATTCAGCAGGTCCCTTTGGTGGGATCTTATTGGGAGGCTTTCTTCTTTTTCTACCTGCCAAGGTTGTTTTTTGCAGGTTTTCTTACAAGCTACTACTGACCTCCTTACCCCTTCTAGCAGACTTATTATTGTGCAGAACTTTGATACTACTTCTTGGATATCTTTTTATGCTTCTTTTACTTTGCCTGGGTGGAATCTATGGCATTCTATTATTTCTTTATGCACTGTTTATTTTTTGAACTGGATGGAGTTTCTTCAGATTGATTCTGGCTATTTTGTTCAGCAGATCCTTTTTGTGCAGGGTGTTTTTGAGATTGGGGCTTTGGTCAATCTCTTTTACTATTCTTGTCTGGAGAGAATTTGTTTTGTGGAGGTTATTTTCTCTTGCTCCCTGCCGGAACGGGTTTTCATGTTTGCCTCTCTCTTTGGTTTTTACTTTGTTTTCCCTCTCATTCAGGCCTTGTTGCTGGATCAGATTTTCCACTGGAAAGGTATTGTTACTCCTTTCAATGCTAGTCATTGGTTTTTTGGGACCTGTTTCTAGATTGTTGTCTTTATGACTTATGGATGTTTTTTGTTTATCAGTTTTCCAACTGTTTGTGTTATTATCAGCTGGGCTATTTTTGATCACACATGTTATTGCCCTTTTCATCCTGGTTCTGTTTGCCATAGTCAGAATTCTTCTCTTTTATTATGGGATCATTTTTATGCACTCTCTACTCTTAATGGCTTTTCCTATGGTCAACTTTTTGGCATCTCCTTTCTTAGTTGTTGGTTGAATTGGACCCTTGAGGCTACTGTCAATCTTGCTATTTCTGGACTTGTTTCCCATGCTCGCAAGGGTTTGAGTTACTTCTTCTGATTTTCATTCTCATTTATTACTCAAGGGTACTAATGTAATGTAACTGTAATTTGGTTTTGGAATTTTGAGTACCTTCCCCAGCAAGTTTTCTTTATTTTTCTTTCTGTCTTTGCTATTAACATCTGGGCTGCTTTTGGTCTTCCCTCTATTTCAGATGATGGGAACATGAAAATCTTGAAGATCATTCTTCTGCTCGCTTGAACTTAATCAATGGTTTATCTTATATGCATTACCGGCCAACCTCCGGTTATTATTGTCATTATCTTTGGCAATTGGATTAATGTCTATTAAGCAACCTACATCAACTGCTTGAATCGAATGTCTCTTACTGGATTGGCTTATGGTGGGGAGCTTTTCATTACCTATCCCTTCATATCTGCTACTTTCTACTCATTCCTACTATTTTCTGTAACTGTAGACAGCTGAGTTGGGGTTTTGCTAACTTTCTTGCTTCTTGCAGCTTAATTACTTTTGTCCAAGGTAGACATTGAGCATCAAATGGTTGCAACCTTCCTTATTACTTTAGTTTGTGAAATCCCATGTCTACTTTAATATCTCTTTGCAGGACTGGAATTGGTTTTTAGAGCACCTTGCTCAACAAGTGCTCTTTATTTTTTTGTCTTATCGCTAATATTTGTTGATCTTTCCTGTTGTTATTTTCCCTCTCTTGACTATGATGAGAACATGCAGATTCATGAGGAGTACTCTTTTGCTTTACCTAGTCTTAATCACTGTTTTAACTTTTATATATAGTTGGGTTATTGGTCACCCAAATTGGTTGAGTATTGTTTTTGGCAAACGGATTATTTTTTTCTACTAAGCAACCCGTTTGAACTTTTGCTCGATTATCTCTTATTGGAATTTTTTTTGTGGTGGGAAGCATCCAAATAAAGGAGAAGTTTCTACCTTATTTTACTATCTACTACTTTCTTTCCAACCCGTTAAGGGGTTTTAATTTTCCGGTTTCTTTTTCACAATGTGGGGCAATGTGGTGTTGCCTATTTGTTGTTTTCGCTTATAGTCTTTGCCCTAAAACCATTTTACTTTTTGCTTCTCTTATCTTTTGCCTAGCTTTGTTAGACTTATGTAGATCAATCAAGATGATCTTACCTAATTCATATTCAAACCTTATCATGCTCTATCGAATGGGTGGACTTATAGTGAGCTTGGCCTAATGTCGAATATGATGAACTCTTGTATTGGTCTGGAATTCTTTGACATGGTGTCAGTCCTATAACCAGATGGGAACCCCTTCATTCCTTTTTTTGACTCTCTATCTACCCTGTTTATGGTTTTGATTGTATTTGCAGGTACTAAGGATATCAAGAATTTTACCAAATAGATGATATATGTGCTTCTATTGTCCTTGTTGCTCCATAGTGTCATGCATTCTCACGTCCCTGAGCGCAATCTTCCTTTGGCTTTTTATGTTAATCTCATTGTATCTTTTGATTGCTTTAATGCCTTCTTTTTTTTGATGTAATTAGATTGGGATTTACTCCTTAGGCTAATTGTAGCTTTTAGTAGTGAGTTTATCCCTCTAAGGACCTCTTTTTGTGGCAATAAAATACACCTACATGGGGTTTCCCAAAAAAAAAAAAAACCTTAAAACCTTAAACCCTAAACCCTAACCTTAAACCCTAAACCCTAAACCCCAAACCCTAAACCTTAAATCGTAAACCTTTACCCTAACCCTAAACCCTAAACCCTATACCCCAAAAACCTAAACCCTAAACTCTAAACTAACCCTAAACCTAAATAATAAAAATCCTAAACCTTAAAGCCTAAAGAAACTCACAATAAACCTAACCTTAAACCCTAAGCTAACCCTAAACCCTAAACCCTAAACTCTAAAAACCATAAACCCTAAAGCCTAAACACTAAACAAAAACCCTAAACCCTAAACTATAACCCTAAACCTTAAACCCTAAACCCTAAACCCTAAACCGTAACCCTAAACCCTAAGCCATAAAATCCTAAACCCTAAACCCTAAACCTTAAAAACCTAAAACCTTAAACCTAAACTAAACCTAAAAACCTAAAAATAACTAAAAAAGCCTAAACATAAATAAAATAATAAAATAAAATAATATAAAAACTTAAACTAAAACCAAAACCTAAACCTAAAAATATAATGAAATAAAATATTAAAAATAAATTTAATATAAATAAATAAAAACCTAAACTAAACTAAGAAATAAATAAACCTAAGAATGAAAAACCTAAATAAAGTAATAATTAAATGTAAAATATAAATAAAGTAAACCTAAAAAAATAAAATAAAAACTAAATGAAAACATAAACCTAAAAAATAGACCTAAAAATAAGTAAAAAATAAAACTTAAACCCTAAACTATAAAAAAAATAAACAAAATATATAAATAAAATAAACTTAAACCTAAACGAAAATAAACTAAACTAAAATAAATAAAACATTAACCTAAACCTAAAAAAAACTAAACCTAAACTTAAACCTACACTAAATAAAATAAAATTACCTAAAAATAAACCTAAACCTAAACTAAAAAGTAAAACCTAAAATAAAAACCTAAAACCTAAACCTAAAAAATAAAATATAATATAACTCAAAAAAAAACCTAAACATAAACCTAAACTTTAAAGAAAACTAAAATAAAAACCCTAAACTAAAAATAAATAAACCTAAAATAAATAAACTAAAATAAATAAAAATAAAAAATAAAACAAACTAAAATAAATTAAAATTAAATTAAATAAACTAAAAAACCTAAACCTACCGTTTACTTAATTTTTTTAGAAAAACCTTAAAGCCTAAATCCTAAACCTTAAACCCTAAACCCTAAAACTACAACCCAAACCCTAAACCCTAAACCCTAAACCCTAAACCCTAAAAAACCCTAAACCCTAAACCAAAACTTAAAGTAGCTAAATAAATAAAAAAAATAAACCTAAACCCTAAAACCTAATAAACCTAAATTTAAACCTAAACCCTAAGAATGGGCAGAACCTTGTCGGTAGGAGCATCATCGTCAACTAGGTTCAGTTTAGCTCTGGTGGTGGAGGCGAAGGTGGAGGCGGCTGTTACCACAGTGGTGGTGGGAGATCTTGAGGTGCTGGTGGATATGGAGGTGGTGGTCAGAGTAGTGGTAGTTATGGAGGTGGGAAGAGCGATGGAGGTTACAGCCTTGTTGGTGGCGAAGGGAGAGATCGAGGATATGATGGTGGATCTCGCTACTCAAGAGGCCTAGGTGGCTCTGATGGGAACTAAAGAAATTGAAGAATGACCGATCCGATCTACTGCTTATGGAATTTTGTCTTTACAGTAGAGATGGTTCTAGTTATATAGTGTTTTTCATTAGCTCTTTGCACATTAATTTTTTAACTATGTTGTCATTTATGTCATAGAAAACTTAGTGTGTTACTTGGTTGATGAAATCAAAAAGAAGAAATGTTGAATCTTAATTTATTCCAGTTAAAAAAAACCAAAAAACCTAAACCCTAAACTAAAACTTGAACCCTAAATTGGAAACCTAAACCTAAACCCTAACCATAAAAATTCAAAACCCTAAACCCTAAACTCTAAAACCTAGACCCTAAACGCTAAACCCTAATAAATAACAAAAAACTAAATATACTGAATAAACCAAATCCTAAACCCTAACCCTTAAATCCTAAACCTTAAATCCTAAACCCTAAATACTAAACCCTAAACTCTAAAATTAACCCTAAACCCTAAACCCTATACCAACAACACTAAACTTACAACACTAAACCCTAAACCCTAAACCCTAAAATCCTAAACACCAAACCCTAAACCCTAAACCCTAAAACCCTAAACCCCAAACCCTAAACCCTAAACCCTAAAAACCCTAAACCCTAAAAACCATAAATCCTAAAGCCTAAACACTAAACTCTAAATCAGAAACCCTAAACCTTAACCCTAAATCCTAAACTCTAAAACCCTAAACGCTAAACCCTAAATTCTAAACGCCAAACTTTAAAAACCTAAAAAGGTTAACCTAAACAAAATAAAACCTAGAAATAAAATAAATAAAAAATATAAATGTAAATAAAATAATAAAATAAAATAAAATAAATACCTAAACTAAAACCTTAACTTAAACCTAAAAATAAAATAAAAAATTGAAAATAAACTAAAAATAAATAAATACAAACCTAAACTAAACTAAAAAAATAAAATAAACTTAAGAATAAAAAATCTTAAAAAGATAAAAACTAAATGTAAAATAAAATTAAAATAAAGACTAAATAAAAACCTAAACATAGAAAATAAACCTAATAATAAATAAAAAATAAAACCTAAACCCTAAACTAAATAAAAAACTAAACTTAAACCAAAAATAAAATAAACAAAATAAAAAAAACCTAAACCCAAACTAAAATAAAGTAAACTAAAATAAATAAAACCTAAACCTAAACCTAAACTAAATAAAATAAAATAAACTAAAAATAAAGTGATCCTAAACTAAAAAGTAAAACTTAAAAATAAACCTAAAATAAAAACTTAAAACCTAAACCTAAAAAAAAATATCTAAACCTAAACCTAAAAATAAAAAATAAAGCCAAAACCTAAAAAATAAAATAAAGATAAAACTAAACTAAAAACTAAACAGAAACCTAAACTTAAACCTAAAAAATAAACTAAATTTAAAAACCTAAGCTAAGATAAATAAACCTAAAATAAAACTAAACTAAATAAAAATTAAATTAAATAAACTAAAATAAATAAAAAATAAACTAAATGAACGTAAACCAACCAGTTTACTTGATTTAAAACAAATTAAAAAATAAAAAAACTCATAACCCTATACCCTAAACCCTAAAACGAACCTAAAACCCTAAACCTACAATCCTAAATGCTTAGCCTTAAACCCTAATACCCTAAACCCTAAACCATAAATCTAACCCAAAATCTTAAACCTTAACCCCTAAACCTACGATCCTAAATGCTTAACCTTAAACCATAAACCCTAAACCTTAAACCCTAAATCCTTAGGCCCAAAACCATAAAACCCTAAACTTACAACCCTAAACCCTAAACCCTAAAACTACATCCCTAAACTCTAAAACCCTTAAACTCTAAACCTTAAACCCTAAATCATAAATCCCAAAGCCTAAAAACTTAAAACCTAAAAAGATAAACCTAAAATAAATAAAACTTAAAAATAAAATAAATAAAAATACTTAAACCTAAATTAAAAAAATAATAAAATAAAATAAAAAAATAAACTAAAACCTAAACCTAAACTTAAAGATAAAATAAAATAAAAGATAAAAATTAAACTAAAATAAAATTAATAAAAACCTCAACTACACTAAAAATTAAAATAAACATAAAATAAAAAACATAAATAAAATCAAAACTAAATGAAAGATAAAAATAAATTAGACATAAAATAAAAAAAAAAACTAAACCTAAAAAAACAAACCTAAAAAAGATATAAAACTAAAACCCTAAATTAAAAAAAAAAATTAAAACCTGAAATAAACAAAATAATATAACCCAAAACCTAAACTAAAATAAACTAAACTAAAACAAATAAAACCTAAACTTAAAAGTAAAATAAACCAAACATAAACCCTAAACTAAAAAATAAAACCTAAAAATAATCCTAAAATAAAAACATAAAACCTAAACCTAAAAAAATAAAATAAAAACTTGAACCTAAACGTTAAAAATAAGAAATAAAACCTAAACCTAAAAAATAAAATAAAAATAAAACTAAGCTGAAAAATAAACCAAAACCTAACCCTAAACCAAGAAAAAAAATAAAATAAAAAACAAAAACTAAAACAAAAATAAACCTAAATAAAATAAAAATAAAATAAACTAAAATAAACAAAAAATAAATTAAATAAACTAAATAAACCTTAACCTATAGGTTTACTTAATTTTTTGAAACGAACCTTAAAACTAACCTTAGACCATAAACCGTAAAACAAATAAAAACCATAAACCCTAAATCTACAACCCTAAACCCTAAACAACCATAAACCCAAAACCCTAAACATTAAACTGTAAACCCTAAGCCCTAAACCCTAAACCTTAACCCTAAACCCTAAACCCTAAAAGCATAAACCCTAAAACCCTAAACCCTAAACCCTAAATCCTGAACCTTAAACTTAAATCCTAAATCCTAAACCCTAACCCTAAAACTTAAACCCTGAATCCTAAACCCTAAACCTAAACCTAAAGTTACTAAATAAATAAAAAAATAAACCTAAACCCTAAAACCTAAAAAACCTAAACCTAAACCTAAACCCTAAGAATTTGCAGAACCTTGATAGCAAGAAAATAACCTTCAACCAGGCTCAGTCTAGATCCGACGGTGGAGGCGAAGGCAGAGGCGGGGATTATCGTAGTGGTGGTGGGAGATCTGGAGGTGCAGTGGATATGGAGGTGGTGGTCAGAGCAGTGGTGGTTAAGGAGGTGGGAGGAGAGATGCAGGGTATAGCCATGGTGATGGTGGAGGGAGAGATCGGGGATATGATGTGGATCTCGCTACTCGAGAGGCCTGGGTGGTTTTGATGGGAACTGGAGAAACTGAAGAATGGATGATGGTTATGATGGTGGTTCTATTGCTTATGGAACTATTTCTTTACATTAGAGACAGTTCTAGTTATCTAGGGTTTTGGATTTTCTCTATGCATAATTTTTATTTATGTCTTCGCTTATGTCTTAGAATACTTGGTGTGTTACTTGGTTGATGAAATTGAAAAGAAGAAATGTTAAATCTGAATTTGTTCTCTGTTAAAAAAATAAAAATAAACCAAAAACCCTAAATCCTAAACCAAAACCTCAACCCTACACCAAAAACCCAACACTCAAACACCTCAAAACAAAAAAAAATTAAAAAAAATAACAAAACCTTAACCGTAAACCCTAAACCATAAACCCTAAACCCTAAACCTTAAAAACCCTAAACACTAAAGCATAAGCACTAAACCCTAAACCTAAACCTTAACCATAAATTCTAAACCCTAAAATCCTAAACTCTACAACCCTAAACTCTAAAGCCTAAACCCTAAACTCTGAACCTTAAACCTATAACACTAAAAGCCTAAAAACCTAATCCTAAAACATAAAATAAAAATAAATCTCAACTAGAAAATAAACCTAAACATAAACCTAAACCTAAAAAATAAATTAAATTTAAAAAAACCCAAACTAAAATAAATAAACCTAAATAAATAAACCAAACTAAATAAAATAAAAAATAAACCTAGATAAAAAAATGAAATAAACTAAAATTAAAAAAAACTAAGTAAGCAAAATAAACCTAAACCCACCACTTTACTTAATCTAAAAAAACCCTAAACCCAAAATCCTAGACCTTAAACCCTAAACCCTAAGCTGTAAAACTAAGCTTAAACCCTAAACCTTAAACCTAAAACACTAAATCTACAACTGTGAACCCTAAACCCTAGACCCTAAAAGCATAAATCTTAAAACCCTAAACCCTAAACCTTAAACCCTAAACTAAAACCCTAACCCTAAACCCTAAACCCTAAACCATAAACTCCAAACCCTAAACCTAAACCTAAAGTAACTCAATAAATTAAAAAATAAACTTAAACCATAAGAATGGGCAGAATCTTGACGGCTAGAACATCACCGTCAACCAACCCGTGATTCAAGGTCGAGGCGGCGAGGGGCATTATCATAGTGGTGGGGATCTGGAGGTGTTGGTGGATATGGAGTTGGTGGTCAGAGTAGTGGAGGTTATGGAGGCGGAAAGAGCGACAAAGGTTGCAACTGTGGTTGTGGCGGAGGGAGAAATGTGGCCAGGGTAGTTCTGATGGGAACTAAAGAAACTGAAGAATGGCCAATCTGATTTGCTGCTTATGGAATTATGTCTTTACAGTAGAGACAGTTCTAGTTACATTGGGTTTTTGATTTCTCTATGCGTGCTTTTTTTATCTATGCCATCCCTTATGTCTTAGAGAACTTGGTGCGTTACTTGGTTGACGAAATAGAAAAAAAATAAATGTTGAATCTGAATTTGTTCACTAAAAAAAATAAAAAAACCAAAAACACTAAATCCTAAACTAAAACCTAAACCCTAAACCTAAAACCTAAACCGTAAACCTAAACCTTAAAACTAACCCTATACCCTAAACCCTAAACCCTAAACCTGCAACCCTAAACTAGAAACCCAAAACCCTAAAACACTAAACCCTAAACCTTAAACCTTAATCCCTAAAGCCCTAAAACCATAAACTCTAAACCCGAAACCCTAAACCCAAAACCCTAACCCTAAATCCCAAACTTTAAACCTAAACCTAAAGTAACTAAATAAATTAAAAAATAAACATAAACCCTAAAACTTAATAAAGGTAAACCTTATGATTGGGTAGAACCTTGATGACAGGAACATCACCGTCAACCAGGCCCAGTGTAGAACTTGCGGTGGAGGCGAAAGTGGAGGTGAAAGTTATAGTAATGGTGGTGGGGTATCTAAAGGTGTTGGTGGATATGGAGGTGGTGGTCGAAGAAATTTTGGTTATGGAGGCGGAAGGTTACATCCGTGGTGGTGGCAGAAGTAAAGACCAGATATATGATGGTAAATAACGCTACTCGAGAGGCTGAGGTGGTTCTGATGGGAACTGGAGAAATTGAAGAACGACCGATCCAATCTACTATTTATGGAACTGTCTTTATAGTAGACACAGTTCTAATTATCTAGGGTTTTTGATTTGTTCTATGCATGCTCATTTTTTATCTATATCATCGCTTGTGTCTTAGAAAACTTGTTGTGTTACTTAGTTGAAGAAATCAAAATAAGGAAATGTTTAATATGAATTTGTTCTCTATTAAAAATATAAAAAAAACCAAAACCCTAAACCTTAAACTAAAACTTGAACCCTAAACCTAAAACCTAAACCCTAAACCCTAAACTATAAAACTATAACCCTAAACCTTAAATCTTAAACCCTAAACCCTAAATCCCAACCCCTAAACCCTAAACCCTAAACCATAATGCCTGAACCCAAAAAACTTAAATGAAATAAAACCTAAATAAAATAAATAAATAAACATAAACCTAAATGAAATAATAAAATAAAATGAAATAAAATCCTAAACTAAAACTTAAACCAAAACCTAAACCTAAAAATAAAATAAAATAAAAAAATAAAAGCCAAACTAAAATAAAAGAAATAAAAACCTAAACTAAACTAAAAATAAAATAAACATAAAAATAAAAGCTAAATAGAAAATAAAAATAAATTAAACCTATACTAAAATAAAATAAAAACCTAAACCTAGAAAATAAACCTAAAAATAAATTAAAAATAAAACCTAAACCTAAACCTTAAACAAAAAGAAAAAACCTAAACCTAAATAAATAAAATAAAATAAAACCTAAACTTAAACTAAAATAAACTAAACTAAATAAGTAAAACCTAAGCCTAAACCTAAAATTAACTAAACCTAAACCATAAACTAAATAAAATAAAATAAATTAAAAATAAACCTTAACCTAAACTAAAAAAATAACTAAAAATAAACCTAAAATAAAAACCTAAAACCCAAACCTAAAAAAATAAAATAAAAACCGAAATCTAAACCTTAAAAATAAAATAAAAATAAAACTAAGCTAAAAAATAAACATAAACCAAAACCAAAACCTAAAAATAAACTAAAATAAAAAAACCTAATTTAAAATAAATAAACCTAAAATAAACAAAATAAAAATAAAAATAAACTTAAATAAAAAATAATAATAAATTAAAATAAATAAAAAATAAACTAAAAAAAACCTAATTTTATTAGTTTACTTAATTTAAAAATAAACCTAAACTAAAAAATGAATCCTAAACCAAAAATCTAAACCACAAACACTAAACCTTAAGTTGTAAAAATTAAAAATTAAATAATATAAATTAAAATAAAGCCTAACCCTAATCGCTAAATCTTAAATCTAACTCAAAATCCAAAACCCAAAACCCTAAACATACAACCCTAAACTGTGAACCCTAAACCTTAAACCCTAAAGTTTAAACACTAAACCCTAAACCCTAAACCCTAAACCCTAAACCCTAAACCCTAACCCTAAAACCTAAATCCTAAAACCCTAAACCCTAAAACCCTAAACCCTAAACCCTATACCTTAAATCTTAAACCCTAAAAACCTAAAAACCTAAACCTAAAACATAAAAGAAAAATTAAACTTAACTAAAAAATAAACCTAAACCTAAACCTAAAAAATAAACTAAAATAAAAAACCTAAACTTAAATAAATATACCTAATATAAATACTAAATTAAATAAAATAAAAAATAGTTTTAAAAATAAAAAATAAAATAAACTAAAATAAACCTAAATCTACTAGTTTACTTTAATTTATTTTTAAAAAACTCATTAACCCTAAAACTAACCCTAAATCCTAAATCATAAAACTAACCATAAACCTTAAACCCTAAACACTAAACCTACAACCCTATACCCTAAACCTTAAACCCTAAAACCTACAACCCTAAACCTTAAACCTTAAACCCCAAAACCAAAACCCTAAACCTTAATCCTTAAACCTTAAAAACCTAAAAACCTAAACCTAAACTAAATAAAACCTAAAAATAAAATAAATAAATAAACCTAAACATAAATAAAATAAAATAAAAAAAAACTAAATCCTAAACCTAAACCTAAACCTAAACCTAAACTTAAAATTAAAATTAAAATAAAATAAAAAATTAAATTAAATTAAATTAAAACAAATAAAAACCTAAACTAAATTATAAAATAAAATAAACCTGAAAATAAAAACCTAAATAAAATAAAAACTAAGCAGAAAATATAAATAAAATAACCCAAAATAAAATAAAATAAAAACAAAATAAGAAACATAAACCTAAAATAAATAAAATTTAAAAATAAAATAAATAAAAATACCTAAACCTAAATTTAAAAAAATAAAATAAAATAAAAACTTAAACTAAAACCTAAACCTAAAATTAAAAATAAAATAAAATAAAAAATAGAAACTAAACTAACATAAAATTAAAAAAAAACCTCAACTAAACTAAAAAAATAAAATAAACATAAAATAAAAAACCTAAATAAAATTAAAACTAAATGAAAGATAAAAATAAATTTAACATAAAATAAAATAAAATAAAATAAAATAAAATAAAAAACTAAACCTAAAAAAGATAAAAAAACTTAAACCCTAAATGAAAAAGAAAATTAAAACCTAAAGCAAAAAAAATTATATAACCCAAAACCTAGACTAAAATAAACTAAACTAAAACAAATAAAACCTAAACCTAAAAGAAAAATAAACCAAACCTAAACCCTAAACTAAAAAATAAAACCTAAAAATAATCCTAAAATAAAAACTTAAAACCTAAACCTAAAAAAATAAAATAAAAACTTGAACCTAAATGATAAAAATAAAAAATAAAGCCTAAACCTAAAAAATAAAATAAAAATAAAACTAAGCTGAAAAATAAACCAAAACCTAAACCTAAACCAAGAAAAAAAAACTAAAATAAAATACATAAACTAAAATAAAAATAAACCTAAATAAAATAAAAATAAAATAAACTAAAATAAATAAATAAAAATTGAATAAACTAAATAAACCTTAACCTATAGGTTTACTTAATTTTTTGAAACGAACCTTAAAACTAACCCTAGACCATAAACCCTAAAACAAATAAAAGCCCTAAACCCTAAATCTACAACCCTAAACCCTAAACCCTAAATGTTAAACCCTAAACAACCATAAATCCAAAACCCTAAACATTAAACCCTTAACCCTTAACCCTAAACCCTAAACCCTAAATCATAAAAGCATAAACCCTAAAACCCTAAACCTTGAACGTTAAACTTAAATCCTAAATCTTAAACCCTAAACCCTAACCCTAAAACTTAAATCCTAAATCCTTAACCCTAAACCTAAACCTAAAGTTACAAAATAAATAAAAAAATAAACCTAAACCCTAAAACCTAAAAAACTTAAACCTAAACCCTAAGAATTGGCAGAACCTTGATGGCAAGAAAATCACCTTCAACTAGGCTCACCTAGATCTAAGCGGAGGCAAGGTAGGTGATTATCATAGTGGTGGTGGGGGATCTGGAGGTGCAGTGGATATGGAGGTGGTGGTTAGAGTAGTGGTGGTTAAGGAGGCGGGAGGAGAGTTGCAGGGTACAACCATGGTGGTGGTGGAGGGAGAGATCGAGGATATGATGTGGATCTCGCTACTCGAGAGGCCTGGGTAGTTCTGATGGGAACTAGAGAAATTGAAGAATGGCCGATGGTTATGATGGTGGTTCTACTGCTTATGGAACTATTTCTTTACATTAGAGACAGTTCTAGTTATCTAGGGATTTGGATTTTCTCTAGGCATAATTTTTATTTATGTCTTCGCTTATATCTTATAATACTTGGTGTGTTACTTGGCTGATGAAATTGAAAAGAAGAAATGTTAAATCTAAATTTATTCTTTGTTAAAAAAATAAAAATAAACCAAAAACCCTAAATCCTAAACTAAAACCTCAACCCTATACCAAAAACCCAACACTCAAAACCCTAAAAACAAAAAAAATAAAAAATAAAAAAACCCTAACCGTAAACCCTAAACCATAAACCCTAAACCCTAAACCCTAAAGCATAAACACTAAACCCTAAATGTTAACCATAAACCCTAAACCCAGAAATCTTAAGCCCTACAACCCTAAACTCTAATCCTTAAACCTATAACCATAAAAGCCTAAAAACCTAATCCTAGAAAATAAAA
This sequence comes from Cymbidium sinense, assembly GCA_021442155.1. Classification (NCBI taxonomy): domain Eukaryota; kingdom Viridiplantae; phylum Streptophyta; class Magnoliopsida; order Asparagales; family Orchidaceae; genus Cymbidium; species Cymbidium sinense. The sequence goes on from JAKCPB010000068.1 coordinate 85,930, forward strand.
TAAAAATTAATCTCAACTAAAAAATAAACCTAAACATAAATCTAAACCTAAAAAATAAATTAAATTAAAAAAACCCAAACTAAAATAAATAAACCTAAAATAAATAAATTAAACTAAATAAAAATAAAAAATAAACCTTAATAAAAATAAAATAAAGTAAAATTAAAAAAAACCAAGTAAGAAAAATAAACCTAAACCCACCACTTTACTTAATCTAAAAAAAACCTTAAACCCTAAATCCTAGACCTTAAACCCTAAACCCTAAACTATAAAACTAACCTTAAACCCTAAACCTTAAACCTAAAACACTAAATCTACAACTGTAAACCCTAAACCCTAAAATACCCTAAACTCTAAACGCTAAACTCTAAACCCTAGACCCTAAAAGTATAAATCTTAAAACCCTAAACCCTAAACCTTAAACCTTAAACTAAAACCCTAAACCCTAACCCTAAACCCTAAACCCAAAACCCTAAACCCCATACCCTAATTCTAAACCTAAAGTAACTAAATAAATTAAGAAATAAACTTAAACCATAAAATTGGCAGAATCTTGACGGCTAGAACATCATCGTCAACTAGGCTCAGTCTAGATCCGGCGATCGAGGAGAAGGTGGTGGTGGGGGATCTGGAGGTGTTGGTGGATATGGAGTTGGTGGTTAGAGTAGTGGAGGTTATGGAGGTGGAAGGAGTGATAGAGGTTACAATCGTGGTCGTGGAAGAGGGAGAAATCGGGGATATGATGGCGGATCTTGCTACTCAAGAGGCCAGAGTAGTTTGGATGGGAACTAAAGAAACTGAAGAATGGCCAATCTGATTTGTTGCTTATGGAATTATGTCTTTATAGTAGAGACAGTTCTAGTTACCTAGGTTTTTGATTTCTCTATGCATGCTTTTTTGATCTATGCCATCGCTTGTGTCTTAGAGAACTTGGTGTGTTACATGGTTGACGAAATCAAAAAAAATTAATGTTGAATATGAATTTGTTCACTAATAAAAATAAAAAAACCAAAAACCCTAAACCCTAAACTAAAACCTAAACCCTAAACCTAAAACCTAAACCGTAAACCAAAACCTTAAAACTAACCCTATACCCTAAACCCTAAACCTACAACCCTAAACCAGAAACCCAAAACCCTAAAACCCTAAACCCTAAACCTCAAAACTTAATCCCTAAAGCCCTAAAACCCTAAACTCTAAACCCTAAACCCTAAACCTAAAACCCTAACCCTAAATCCAAAACCTTAAACCTAAACCTAAGACCCTAAACTGAAGCCCCAAAACCTAAAACCTAGACCTAAATAAAATAAAAAGCTACTAAATAAAAAATAAAATAAGCCTAAATAAAAAAAATAAATAAAAAATAAAAATAAAAAACCACAAAATAAAAAACTAAAGATAAACCTAAAATATAAAACTAAAAAAATAAAATAAAAATAAAGATAAATATGGAGGTGGTGGTGGAAAAGGTTATGGAGGTGGAAGGAATGATGGAGGTTACATCATGGTGGTGGGAAGTAGAAATATATGATGGTGAATCATGCTACTGAAGATGGTTAAATAAGCTGGAGAAAATAGCCACTACTATTTATGAACTGTCTTTATAGTAGACACGGTTATAATTATCTAGGGTTTTTGATTTGTTATATGCGTGCTTATTTTTTATCTATGTCATCGTTTGTGTCTTTGAAAACTTGTTGTGTTACTTGGTTGATGAAATCGAAAAAAAGAAATATCTAATCTGAATTTGGTCTCTATTAAAAATATAAAAAAAACCAAAAATAAAAAGCTAAAACTGAACCTAAATCTAAACCACAAACCCTAAACTAAACTAAAACCACAACCTAAACCTTAATCCAAACCCTAAACTCATTAAAACAAACCCTAAACTAACCTAATCCTTAAACCAAAAAAAACTTAAATGAAAACTAAAAATAATAAATAAAAAAACATAAACCTAAATAAAATAATAAAATAAAATGATAATCTAAATAAACTTAAACTAAATAAAACCTAAAAATAAAATAAATTAAAATAAAATAAACTAAATAAAGAAATAAAACCTAAATTAAACTAAAATAAATAAATAAAACAAAAGCAAAGCGAAAAAATAAAATAAATTAAACCTATGTTAAAATAAAATAAAAAAATAAAAAGCTAAAAACTGGATAATAAACCTAAAATAGATTAAAAATAAAACCTAAACCTAAAACTAAGAAAACTTTCTAAATAAATAAAATAAAATAAACCTAAACAAACTAAAATAAAATAAACTAAAATAAATAAACCTAACCTAACCTAAAATAAACCATAAAATAAATAAATAAGTGGAATTAAAATAAACCTAAACTTAAACTAAAATAACTAAAAAATAAACCTAAAAAATAAAAATCTAAAACCTAAACCTAAAAAAATAAAATGAAAACCAAAACCTAAACCTAAAAAATAAAATAAAAATAAAACTAAGCTAAAAAATAAACATAAACCTAAACCTAAACCTAAAAATAAACTAAAATAAAAAACCTAAATTAAAATAAATAAACCTAAAATAAATAAAATAAACTAAATAAAAATAAAAATAAACTTAAATAAATAATAATAATAAATTAAAATAAATGAAAATAAACTAAAAAAACCTAATTTTACCAATTTACTTAATTTAAAAATAAACCTAAACTAAAACCTGAATCCTAAACCAAAAACCTAAACCATAAACACTAAACCTTAAGTTGTAAAAATTAAAAATTAAATAATATAAATTAAATTAAACCCTTACTAATCATTAAATAAAAAAAACCAAACCCTAAAACCACAACCTAAGCCAACCTAGGCCTTAAACCTAAAGCTTAAAACATTAAACTAAACCTAAAAAAACCACTAAACCTAAAACCCACAAACCCTAAAATAAAACCTAAAAACCCTAAACCCTAAACCTTAAATCCAAAAAACCTAAACTTAAACCCTTCCTCTCCTCTCGGCCACGGCTCTCTCTAGCAATTTATGTTCATTTTCTTGTGGTTTGGCTCACCTTCCGATCATACTTTCTGGTCTATTGCTCTCAGTTTGGCCACTTATGTGATTTTTCCTTAATCTTATAATGGCGGTCTTTTCTGCATGGAGCTCATCGAACTTGGTGCTAAGCCGATCTACAAGGTAATTTGGATCGACTTCATCCATTACGCTTCTAAGTCCTTCAAGGATGCATTATCACGGTAAGAACACTTTCTCTAATGCTTGATTAACTTAATCTCAACATCCTTCATGGAATGCCGTAATGTGTTCGATCTTGATGTGGAAAAATTGGCAAAGCCCTTTGAATTTTTATTAGTTAGAAAATTTTCCTTACGTCGCCCGACTCTTGACAATATCCGATCCTTCTTTCATAGCCTAAAGCTTTCAGGAGTTTTCACTATCGGGTTGATCGATCCTAGGCATATCCTTATTCAGTAATTGAATGATTTAGACTACTCAATAGTCTTTTCTCGTCGCTCCTACTTTGTGTACAATTGTCAAATGAGGTTCTTGAAATGGTCACCTCTTTTTGATGTCAAAGAGGAATCCCCTATTATTCCTTTATGGCTAGCCTTTCCAAACATGAGGATACATTATGTTACCCATCAAGTCCTATTTGCAGTTGGGGCTCTCTTTACTAGGCCCCTTCAAATTGATCAAGCCACCACTATGAGATCTCGACCATCAGTTGCACGTATCTTGGATGAGATTGATATTACCAAAAAGTACCCTAAAGAAGTTTGGATCGGTTCAAAAAAATTTGGGTATAATTAGAAAGTGGAATTTGAAAATTTCCCTATTTTTTGCACACACTGTAAGATCCATGGTCATGATCACTCTGAATGCTTTGTGTTACACCCTAATCTTAAAAGAATAAATTATGGGATCCTAATCCCACTCTAATGAAAAAACCAATAAGTTAAACATGTGCCTAAAGCTACTCAAAATGGAACTCACCCTCCTACCCCTACTCCTTTACTATCTCTTGATTTTATTGGAGAACAATCGAGCTTTAAAAATAATGATATTGAGGTTTGTGAAGAAACTAATGATAACTTAATTAACATTACTCCTACTTGTAATAATTTGGCATCACAAGACAATCGCTTGACTCATATGAATCATAATGGTGATTTGAATAAGAATCTCAAGTTGGATCAAAATCTCAAAACTAATTCTGGAATTGTTCTGAAAAATGTTGATACATTGGTGATGGACCAAAATCTGGATAATCATCATGGAAATGAGAATGAAATTTGTGCTATTAATGGTGTCACAACCTCTCCTTCTATTACTGAGTGATATCCATGCTAATCCAATTTCTCAACCTAACTCTAATACCAGAAGGAGAAATCACCATTAGAATGCTTTGATCATCTATTCGAATATCACCAACCACTCCCTTTATGATGGAGATGCATTGGACATAGATAGGCCTTTTCAAATTGTTATTAAAAAAAAATCTCTTAAAGCTCAAATGTCACTAATAGCTCCACTAGAACCACTCAATCTTCTCTAACTTCCCACAAATAATTGCTTCATGCTCTCTTTCTCTTCTCCTTCAATTTTTTTGTTATCTCTTTTCTTTTCCTTCCACCTTATTATGATTAATATTCTTATTTAGAATGTTTGGGGTATTGGGACTCTCACAGTCCGCAATCGTGTTAGGAGCCTTTGTCGCACTCATAACATAACCTTACTTGTTGTTATTGAGCTATTCATTCACTCTTCTAAGATCACCCATGTTGCTAGAATGCTTGGCTTTCAAAATTTCTTTTATAATATTAGTAATAAAATTTGGTGTTTTTGGAATAATTTAATCAACATTTCTATCGTTGATGATCTTAAACAATTTGTTAATGTTCAAATCTCATTGGGTGAATTTTATGCTCTTGGTTCCTTTATCTATGCTTCTTGTAATAGAGCTGGTAGGAACATCCTTTGGGATCATTTATGAACCTTCGCCTCCTCGGTTAACAAACCCTGGTTGGTTGGGGATGATTTCAACACTATTATTGCTTCCTCAGAAAGGAGGGGAGGCTGCTCTCCTAACATCCATTCCATGGAAGATTTCTCTAATATGATCCTCGATTGTAACCTGATTAATATTGGTTTTTTTGGCTCCGGCTATACATGGCATAACATTAAACTTTGGCAACGGCTTGATAGGACCTCTTTAATTCCCTTTGGATCAATCAATGGCCCCTCACTTCTGTTGAGCATTTGAGCAGAACTTTATCGGACCATGCTCCACTTTTGATCTCTATCAAAACTTCTTCCAGTAATCTTTCCTCCCCTACTCCTTTTAGATTCCAAAATATGAGGACCCAACATTGTCATTTCATTAATGTTATTTCCATTAATTGGATGGCCCCTATTCACCCGGACAATTCCTTTAAAGGCATGATTCGGCTTTGGCTTAAGCTCAAAAGACTTAAACAAAACCTAAATTGGTGGAACAAGCATCATTTTAAAAATCTTTTTGCCAATCTCAAAATTACAGAATAATTAGTTTGCTCCCTTGAAGATGCTATCTTAACTAATCCTAGTAAGCTTGATGAGTTGAACACTGCTAAAGATAACTTGATAAATTATCAGAATATGGAGGAAACCTACTAGCGTCAAAAGGCAGCTAGCAAACATATTGCTGATGGTGACAGAAATACAAGGTATTTCCTTGCTCTTTTCAAAATAAGGAAAGCCTTAAACTCTATTCAAAAAATCAAAAATATTAACGGTAGGTGGATCACTGATAATAATGAAATTAAAGATTCTATCATACAATATTTTCAAAATTTATTAAACATCAACCCTCCCTTAGAAGCCCTCTCCAACACACACTTGATCCCCTCCATGATTACTAATGATGAAAATCATTTACTCACTTTGTGTCCTACGGAAGCTGAGATTAGTAGTACTCTCAATAGCATGAACACTGACTCTGTTGCTGGCCTTGATGGCTACATGACCCATTTCTTTCAGCATTGTTGGCCTTTTATTAAGTCTGACCTTGTTGATGCTGTTGTTGATTTCTTTGATGGTAGCTCTTTACCTAGATACTTTTCTAGAACTTCAATTGTCCTCATTCCCAAAACTAATAATCTTATTTCTTGGGGAGATTTTAAACCTATCAGCCTTTGCACCTTCGTTCAAAAACTCATTGCTAAATTAATTAATAATAGGATAAGTTCGCTACTCCCTAAAATTATTTCTCCTAACTAAACTGGCTTCATTAAAAATGGAGCTATATCTGAGAATATCCTTCTAGCCCAAGAGTTGGTTTATTACATTGATGTTCCTACTAGAGGTGGCAACATCCTCCTTAACCTGGACATCTCTAAAGCTTTTGATAACCTCTCGTGAGATTTCCTCTTTCAAATCTTACATTTGTTTGGGTTTTCTGATAATTTCATCCTCATCAAAAAATTGTATTACCAATGTTTGGTTCTCTCTATTATGAATGGTGAGTCCCTTTGTTTTACTTCAAGGCATGGCTTGAGACAAGGAGACCCCTTTCACCTCCTCTTTTATTATTACATTGAATATCTCTTCGAGGAGCCTAATGATCTTTTCAATAAAATCCTACCATGTTTTTTTAAAACTCATGGTGGTCTCCCTGCTTTCATCTAATTTCGATGATTTTATAATCTTTGCAATGCCTCTATTCAAAGACATTAAAACTATTAAGAACCTTTAAATGAATTTGGCAAAGAAAGTGGTCTCTTTCTCAATGAAGGAAAATGTTGTTTCATTCCTTTCGCTAAAATCTAGCTCAACCAAATCTCCGTAATTACTAATTTTAGCAACATCAACTTCCTATTAATTATCTCTTCCACTTTTAAAGGTCGAAAAGATCTCATCTTTTGATGATCTTATCCAAAATCTCTAATAAAATTTATGTTTGGGAATTTCATTTACTCTTTCGTAGGTCACCTTGATTAAGAGCACTCTTAATTCCATGCCTTTATATCTCATCCAACATTTCTATCACAATGTAATTGAGCATCTCCTTAATAAATTTTTTTGAGGCTCTAATAACTCCTCTAAAAGAATGCACTGGACCTCTTGGTTTAAAAGTTGTGGCACTCTCGCTGAAGGTGGTCTTGGATGTAAGCCAATCAAAGAAGCTATCACTGCCTTTTCCTATAAACTTTGGTGGAATTTTAGGAGTGATAATAGTCTTTGGGCTAATTTCATGACTGTTAATTATTATCAAGGTAAGCACCCCCTAATTTGTCCCTATAAAGTGGGAGACTCTCCTATTTGGAAAAGACTTTATTCTGTCAAATGGGATGCAAAATCCTTAATTTTGGGGATTAACTGCTCCTCCTTCTTTGGCAAGATAACCGAGTGGTTGGGTCCATTGATGACTTACTCTACCCATTCCACCCGCTATTAAAGTGAAATTTTTCTAGCGAATAATATGTGGAATAATAGCTTTACTGATTATATTATATTCTTTTCTCTTGAATAAACTTACTACTATTCCTATCATTCCTACCAATCAAGATTAGATCCTTTTTAAGCACTCATAGAATGGTGATTTCAACTTTAATAATGTTTGGCTTCACATTAAAGAAACTCATGATTCTTCCAATGTGTTTCTCAAACTTTGGAATAACACTATCTCTATTTCTTATTCTATTCTTACTTAGCATATTTTGAAAAACTTCATCCCTGTTGACTCCTTGTTGTGGGGTAAAGGTTTTCAATTACCTTCAAAATGTCAATGTTGCTTTCACATTGAGAATGTGAATCATGTCTTTGTTAACGGGGCCATTGCTTTTAAACTTTGGATTTGGTATGATGATCTCTTTAACATTATCATTTTCAATGGCTTCCTAACTTTATATCAACTTCTTGAAGTTTATTTCGACAATACTATTAAATGTCACATTAAAGTCATAACTGCTATCACTCTTATTTGGTTCATATGGTTGGACAGAAATGATGCAAAAACATCAGAGATCCTCATGAACCACATGAGGATAATTGCTAGAATTAAAAACAAAATTTGTGACTTGTTTAATTCTCATTCACTACAAACAATTCAAAGGTTGTAAATTTGTGGCCAATAAACTGGTCTTAACTTAGATCAACCTCAAGAAATGACAAGATTGTTTATTGGGTAAAACCTCATGATCATACTATTAAAATTAACACTGATGGCTTTGTCTCTCATAAAGGTTCAGGTTGTGGTGGCATTTTCAAAAATCTTAATGGTAAAGTCCTATACCCCTTAATTCTTTCTCTGTTCCTTTTGCTGAGCTTATGGCAGTGTACAAAGCTCTTGAGATTTTCCTTCAAAATGGTTGGCTCAATATTTGGATTGAGGTGGATGCCCTTCTACTGATTGATCTTTGACTTCCACCAAAATGAGCAACACCGAATTATACTACCTTCTCAAGCAAACTAGAGCTCTTCTTCAATTTAAAATTTAACATCACTCATGTATGGTGAGGTAATGCGATTACTTGCTAATCTGGGAGCTAGATTGGATGGTATAATCTTCTTTGATCAACTCACCCTACCCAAACATTTGCGTGGCTTGGTTAATTTGGACAATACTAGGCTCCCTTATCTCATAAATTAATCTAACCTATGGGATTGATCTGGTTAAATATCTGTTTAACTGAATGCCCATTTTATATTCAGTGTTGTTGTTCTCTTGGTTTTTGCTGATGTTTCACTCAGATACTACTTGCTATTTTGATTTCTGTGACATGTGTTGTTGGTTTAATTGCATTTCCTTTAATTGGGGCTTCGCTTACTTACATCGATAAAGTGTTGTTGTACCTCTCAAATTTGCTGATGTATCATCCTAATACTCCCACTTGGTCAATTGCTGAGCTGTGTAACATCTGTTGTTGGTTTACTATCCCCAATCTTGATTGGGGTCTTAATGTTAATGTTGCCTCCGTTGTTAATGATAAGGGGTTTAATCATTGCTAGAGGGAGATATAATATTTAATGCTCTATTTGTTGATGCTGTATTTTTTTATCAACAGGGACATATTTCTTTCCTTTTTCTAGAATTATAATCTGGGATCCTTGCATCAATGCTTAATAGATATGCCTCTGTTCAACTTTGTAGCTAATCCTAACTTATCTGATATTCTTCTCCTTATTATGGATTAGAATTACCTCCAAATTTCCAATTTTAGTGATGATGTGGGATTAGCTGTAGGCATTAAATTTTGTGTCTTGCTGGTTATGAAAGTTGAAACTGCTTGGAACCACTTAGTAACCTATGTTGTATCAATGTTACTTCCTAGTGTTTCTTATGTAGGATGCAATATTTATTCTGATGTTTTGATGTTTGGTTGTTGGATTTTTGGGCCTTTTATCATGCAGGCTGCTCTTAGGGTTGGTTTGCTGATGGTAATTGTTAATCCCCTCTTCCCATCCTGTATGGACAGAATCAGCACTTCCTTTGTTGTAATTATTATCTATTTGCAAGCTAACCTTGTGGTTTTTGGCTATTTATTGCCTGTTTTTATCTTGACTAACTTTACTGCTTGCTTCTAGGCTACAGCTAATCACCTAATCTGCTGTCTTCTCCCCTTTAGATCTGTTAAAATTATGAACAGCATAGTGATTACCCAATTGCATAATTGGATCTTAGCTTATGCTTCTGGGGTTTTGGATTGTCTTGATCAGCTGGACCTTTTTGAGGTTATTGAATGGTTGCTAGCTTTTGCTTTGTTGCTTGTCTCTTTTATTAGCTTTTGGCTGATCATCTCATTTCAGCTTTTGACCCATCCTTTCCTATCCTACTTTTTTTTTGTATATTTGCATTGGGGGTTTTTTGGCCAATTTGCTATTAATTATCATCTTGGTTGTTGTGATCCGGATCCTGACTCCACTATTCAGCTATTTCGGGTTGTCCTTCTTGTACAGGTGCCTTTGGAGTTGCTTTGCGCTTGGGTAACCTCTTTCTTCCAACCCGCCAAGTGAGTGTCTATATCTCATTTATCCTTATCTTCTTGTTAATGGTTTTTGAGCTAGGTTTTTTTTTGTTGGTTCTTTATGGGTTTTTTCTAAGGCATTGCCTATTTATTTTAGGGTGGTTCTTTGGCCAACTTGCTATTCTTTATTATCTTGTTTGTCGGCTTCTCTGGATCTTTGATTCCTTTGTTTAGCTAGCTGCTTCTAGGGTTGTCTTTCTTGTTCACAGGTGTGTTTTGTTGATTTTTAATTTATTTTCCCATTTCGCCAGAATGTGTTTTCTTGTTTTATTCTTATCTCCTTGTAATCGTGTTTTCATGGCTGGCTTCATGGTTGTGGGTTTGTGCCTATTTTTCCACTTTTGGAAGGATTTTCTTGAACTGATTTCACTTGTTGCAGATTTTCTACCCTTGCCAGTGCCTTTTCCCTCTATTTGGAAAGCATCTTCCATTTTGATGGGGTTGGTTGTTGGCCAACTTGTTTTCTATTCTATCTTGGTGGTTATACTATGGATCATTGAATCTTATGTTCAGCCTCCTGCTACTATGGTTGTCTATCCTATTTTGTAGACTGATTTTGATGTTATTTTGCTTAAATTTGGTGGGGGTAATAATTGCATTATTGCTTACACTGATGGCCTTTGGATTTTTGGGTCCTTTATCAAGCAGGATGTCTTTATGGTTCTTGGCTATTTTCTGCCCATTCTGGTTATGGGCTTTTGGGTTTTTGCTGTTATCATATCCCTTTACCTTCTTCTTATCTGCTATTGTCCTCCCATTTCCTGTGGTCATTTGGGCTTGAGGTATGCTATTTTCCTTATCCAGCAGGTTATTTTTGTGGTTGTTGGCTGTTTCCTACACAATTTGATTATTGGCTTTTGGGTTTTTGTTGTTAGCATTTGACATTTAATTTTCATATGTCGCTATTTTTTTTGCCTCTAGCTTATGCTACATTTGTGATCATTGTGACTATAATTTTGCCTCTCTTGATTTTAATCTTTGCATTATTTAATCTCATTGGGTGGATTTATGGCCACCTTGCTGGCTGAACTGGATTAATGAGTTTTATCATAAGGAAACTATTTTTGTGGTGTTATCTCTGATTGTCTCTTATTGGATTTGTCTATGGTGGGGAGCAGCCCTTTACCTGTTTCTTCTTATCTGCTGTTGTACTTCCATTTCCTGTGGTAATTTGGGCTTGGGGTATGCTGTTTCCCTTTATAATTATTGTTCTCAATTTTTTGAAACTAGGAGGTTGTTAAGAGCTACATTACTTACATTCTTTGCTTATCTTTCGATGGGAAATAACCCTGAGCTGTTTACTGGATTGTTTACCAAGAATGTATATTTATTAATGTCCCACAGGATTGGAATGGGGCTAATTCCTTGCTCTTGTCTTTAGCTGGCTGGTTTGCAGTAGATTTCAAAATTTGCTGTTTATTATCCTTTAGATCTAGTTTTCAATATGGATGACTTGAAATTGATGGCTCTCTTTCATTTGAGTTGGGATTATCATGCCATGGAGCCTAATATGATGACATATATTTGGCATGATCCCCTTACCCGCTTTCTTGCTTCTTTCCACTTCTATGCATTTTTGCCTTTTTTGGTGTATTTTGGCTCAAAAGATCTTCATCAAATGGTCGCTATACGTGTTTATGGCTATGATGCTTTCACCCATTTGGTAGTAGCTCTTGATGTAACCCTTCTTGGAAGTTGATGCTCATATTTAGATGCTCCCCCAACTTGGTCACTGAGCCTCCTCTATCCCACTTCTTTATTATTACCATTTTAAGATTTTGCTACTCTCACTTATCATTTTCTCACTACTTTAACTTTCTAACTTGTTCCCGCTACAATCTTGCGGTGTGCTTTTCTTTTTTTCTCTTGGTTGCTCCATAGTGTCATGCATTCTCACTTTCTGCAGAACATTGGTCCTCATCCTTCATTTGCTTACTTTTGTTAATCACGTTGGATCTTTTGCTTACTTTACTCTTTTCTTTTGCTTCTGGATGTACTTAGATAGGGGATTTACTCCCTAGGCTGATTGTAGCTCTTTGAGCAGTAGTTCTGGAGTTTATCCCCATTAAAGATCTTATAACCCCTTTTTGTGGCAATAAAATTCCCCCTATACGGGGTTTCCCAAAAAAAAAAAACCCTAAACCTTAAATCCTAAACCCTAAAAACCTAAAAACTTAAACCTAAAAAATAAAATAAAAATTAAACTTAACTAAAAAATAAACCTAAACCTAAACCTAAAAAATAAACTAAAATAAAAAACCTAAACTTAAATAAATATACCTCATATAAATAAACTAAATTAAATAAAAATAAAAATAAGATTTAAATAAAAATAAAAAATAAAATAAACTAAAATAAACCTAAATCTACTAGTTTACTTAATTTATTTTAAAAAAAACCTAAACCATTAACCCTAAAACTAACCCTAAATCCTAAACCCTAAAACTAACCATAAACCTTAAACCCTAAACACTAAACCTACAACCCTATACCCTAAAACCTACAACCCTAAACCCTAAACCTTAAACCCCAAACCCCAAACCCTAAACCTTAATCCCTAAACCCTAAAAACCTAAAAACCTAAACCTAAACTAAATAAAACCTAAAAATAAAATAAATAAATAAAGCTAACCATAAATAAAATAAAAAAATAAAATAAAATAAAAAAACTAAAACCTAAACTTGAAATTCAATTTAAAATAAAATAAAATTAAAATAAAATAAAAAAACCTAAACTAAATTATAAAATAAAAAGACCTGAAAATAAAAACCTAAATAAAATAAAAAATTAAACAAAATATAAATAAAATAAACCCAAAATAAAATAAAATAAAAACAAAATAAAATCCAAAACTCAAAAAAATAAACCTAAAAATAAATAAATAAATAAATAAATAAATAAAACCTAAATCTTAAAGTAAAAAAAAACCCCAAACCTAAAATAATAAAATAAACCTAGACCTAAACAAAAATAAACTAAACTAAAATAAATAAAAGCTAAACCTAAACCCTAAATTAAATAAAATAAAATAAACTAAAAATAAACCTAAACCTAAACTAAAAAAAAATAAAACCTAAAGATAAACCTAAAATAAAAACCTAAAACTTAAACCAAAAAATAAAAAATAAAAACCTAAACTTAAACCTAAAAATAAAAAAATAACCTAAAAAAATAAAATAAATAAAAAATAAACTAAAAATAAACATAAACCTCAACCAAACCTAAAAAAAATAAACTAAAATAAACAAAAATAAAAAATAAACTAAATAAATTTAAAAAATCTAAATAAACTAAATAAACCTAAACCTGCCACTTAACATAAAAAAAGCTAAATAAATTAAAAAAAACCTCGACCTAAAAAAAAGCCTTAACCCTAAACCCTAAAAAACCCTACACCTTAAACCCTAAATCCTAAACCCTAAACCCTAAACACTAAAAAACCATAAACCCTAAACCTCAAACCCTAAACCTTAAACTAACCTAAACACTAAACCCTAAACCCTAAACCTTAAAACCCCCTATAACCCTAAACCCTAAACCCTAAACCCTAAACCATAAAGCCTCAAAACCCTAAATCCTAAAGCATAAATACTAAAGCTTAAACCATAAACCCTAAACCCAAAATAAAAATAAAAAATAAAATAAATTAAAATAAAATAACTTAAACTATAGTGCATAATTAAAAAACTAAAACTAAATCCAAATTCTAAATCCAACTAACCTTAATTACCCAACCCTAACCTTAAACCTAAACTTAAACCTAAATCCTAAACCCAACCTAAACACTAAACCTAAACTTAAACTCAAATAACCCTAAACTATAAACCTAAAACCCTTAAACACCTATTAACTTCTAAACCCTAAAGCCTAAGCACTAAAACCTAAATCTAAAACCCTAAACCCTAAACCCAAAAGCCCTAAACCCTAAAACCATAAACCCTAAACCCTAAACCGTAAACACTAAACAACAAAAACCTAAACCTAAACTAAATAAAACCTAAAAATAAAATAATTAAAAAAACATAAACCTAAATAAAATAAAAAAATAAAATAAAATAAAAACCTAAACAAAAACCTAAACCTAAACCTAAAAATAAAATAAAATAACCTAATAAAAATATAATAAAATAATATAAATAAAAACCTAAACTAAACTAAACTAAACAAATAAAATAAACTTAAGAATAAAAAAATTAAATAAATAAAAAAAAAAAATAAACCTAAAATAAAACAAAAACTTAATAAAACCTAAACCTAAAAGATAAATATAAATAAAATAGAAAATAAAAATAAAACCCTAAAAAAATTAAAAACTAAACTTAAAATAAAAATAAAAATAAAATAAAAAAAATAAAATAAATCTAAACATAAACTAAAATAAACTAAAATAAAATAATTAAAACCTAAACCTAAAATAAATCAAACTTAAATCCTATACTAAATAAAGTAAAATAAACTAAAAGTAAACCTAAACCTAAACTAAAAAATAAAAACATAAAATAAACCTAAAATGAAAACCTAAAACCTAAACCTAAAAGTAAAATAAAAAACCTAAATAAAATAAAAACTAAATCTAAAATAAAAATAAAATAAACCTAAAATAAAATAAAATAAAAACAAAACAAAAACCTAAACCTAAAAGTAAATAAAAAAGAAAACCTAAACCCTAAAATAAAATAAAATAAAAACCTAAACCTAAAATAACAATAATATAAACCTAAACCTAAACTACGATAAACTAAATGATAATAAACGAAACATGAACCTAAACTAAAATAAAAGAAAACTTAAACTTAGACCTAAACAAAATAAAATAAAATAAACTGAAAATAAACTTAAACCTAAACTAAAAAATAATACCTTAAATAAAAACCTAAACTTAAACCTAAAAAATTAAAATAAAAATATAAACCTAAACCTACAAATAATAAAAAAAACCTAAACCTAAAAAATAAAACAAAAATACAACTAAATTAAAAAATAAACCTAAACCTAAACCTAAACCTAAAAAATGAACTAAAATAAATAAACCTAAAATAAATAAATTAAACTAATTAAAAATAAAAATAAACCTAAATAAAAATAAACTATAAAAATAAAATAAACTATAAAAAATAAAAAATAAATTAAATAAGCCTAAAACTACTAGTTTACTTAATTTAAAAGAAATTAAAAATTTAATAAAAATTAAAAACAAAAAAAACCCTAAACCCTAAATCCTAAACACTAAACCCTAAACCCTAAACCCAAAACACTAAACCCTAAACTATAAACCCTAAAACTCTAAACCCTAAACCCTAAAATCTACAACTCTAAACCTTAACCCTGACTCTTACTCCCTAAACCCTAAACCATAAACCCTAAAGCCTAAACCCTAAAAACCTAAAAACCTAAATCTAAACTAAATAAAACCTAAAAATAAAATAAATAAAAAAAACCTAAACCTAAACAAAATAAAAAAAAATGAAAATAAAAACCTAAACCTAAACTTAAACCTAAACCTAAAAATAAAATGAAATAAAAAAAGTAAAACTAAGATAAAATAAAATAAATAAAAATCTAAACTAAATTATAAAATAAAATAAACCTAAAAATAAAAAACCTAAATAAATTAAAAATAAACATAAAATAAAAATAAAATAAACCTAAAATGTATTAAAATAAAAACAAAATAAAATTCTAAACTGAAAAGTAAATATAAAAATAAAATCCAAATCTTAAATTAAAAATAAAAAATAAACCTAAAATAAAAATAAAATAAATAAACAAAAATAAATCTAAACCTAAACTAAAATAAACTAAACTAAAATAAATAAAACCAAGACCAAAACCTAAAATAAACTAAACTTAAAACTAAATAAAATAAAATAAACCAAAAATAAACATAAAACTAAACTAAAAAAATAAACCTAAAATTAAACCAAAAATAAAAACATAATACTAAAACCTAAAAAAAATAAAATAAAAACCTAAACCTAAACATCAAAATAGAAAATAAAACCTAAACCTAAAAAATATAATCAAAATAAAACTAAACTGAAAAATAAACATAAACCTAAGCCTAAACATAAAAAATAAACTAAAATAAAAAAACCAAACTAAAAAAATAAACCTAAAATAAATAAACCAAACTAAGTAAAAAAATCAACTTAAAAAAAATAAAAAGAAAATAAACTAAAATAAATAAAAAATAAACTAAATAATTAAATAAACTTAAACCTACTAGTTTACATAACTTGTTTTTTTTTTGAAAAAAAACATTAAACCCTAAACCCTAAACCCTAATATTAACCCTAAACCCTAAATCTTAAACATACAACCCTAAATCCTAAACCCTAATATTAACCCTAAACCCTAAATCTTAAACATACATCCTTAAATCCTAAACTCTAAACCCTAAACCCTAAACCCTAAACCCTAAACCCTAAACAACCTTAAACCCTAAACCCAAAATTGTAATAACCCAAAAACCTAAAGCCAAAACACTAAACCTTAAACCCTACACCCTAAACCCAAATCCTAAACCCTAAACCTTAAAACCCTAATCCCTAAACCCTAAAACCTAAAAACTTAATCATAAACTAAATAAAACCTAAAAATAAAATAAATAAGTAAAACTTAAACCTAAATAAAATTAAAAAATAAAATAAAATAAAATAAAAACCTAAACTAAAACCAAAACCTAAACCTAAAAATAAAATAAAATAAAAAGTAAAAAATATACTAAAATAAAGTAAAGAAAAAGCTAAACTAAACTAAAAAATAAAATAAACCTAAGAATAAAAAAAAACCTTAAGATTAAACATAAATAAAAATAAAATAATCCTAAAATAAAATAAATTATAAACTAAATTAACGCCTAAACCTAAAAAATAAACCAAAAAGTAAAGCCTAAAAATAAATAAAAGGTAAAACCTAAACCATAAACTAAAAAAAATATAAAATATAAAATAAACCTAAGCCTAAACTAAAATAAACTAAACTAAAATAAATAAAACATAAACTTAAACTTGAAATAAACTAAACCTAAACCTAAAGTTAAACTAAATAAAATAAAATAAAATAAAAATAAAACTAAACCTAAACTAAAATATAAAATGTCAAAAAGAAATCTCAAATAAAAACCTAAAACCTAAACTAAAAAAGTAAAATAAAAACCTAAACCTAAAAACAAATTACACCTAAACCTAAAAAATAAAACTAAACCTAAACCTAAACCTAAAAATAAACTAAGATAAAGAACCTAAACAAAAATAAATATACCTAAAATAATTAAACTAAACTAAATGAAAGTAAATAAAAAAAATAAAATGAACTAAAATAAAAAAATAAACAAACTAAGTAAAATAAATAAACCTAAAAAAACCCTAAACCTTAAATTCAAAACCCTAAACCCAAAAATTAATCCTAAACCTTAAATCAATAACCCTAAACATTAAAAAACCCTAAACCCTAAACCCTAATCCTAAACCTTAATCCCTAAAAGCATAAAGCCTAAAACTCTAAACCCTAAACCCTAAACCCTACACCCTACACCCTAAACCCTAAACCCTAAACCCTAAACCCTAACCCAAAACCCTAAACCCTAAACCCCAAACCCTAAACTAAAGTAATTAAATAAATTAAAAAATAAACCTAAACCCTAAAGCCTAATAAACCTTAACCTAAACCTAAACCTGAACCCTAAGAATGGGCATTACCTTGATGGTTGGAACAACACAATCAACTAGGCTTTGTCTAGATCTGGCAATGGAAGTAAAGGTAGAGGTGGCAGTTATCGTAGTGGCGGTGGGGGATCTGGAGGTGCTGGTGGATATTGATGTGGTGGTTGGAGTAGTGGTGGTTATGTAGGTGGGAGGAGCGATGGAGGTTACAGCCTTGATCATGGCGGAGGTAGAGATCGGGGATTTCATGGTGGATCCTACTACTAGAGTGGCCAGGGTTGATCGGATCTGCTGCTTATGGAACTGTGTCTTTATAGTATGATCTAAACCCTAAACCCAAAAATCTTAATTTATTCTATGTTATAAAAAGAACCAAAAACCCTAAACACTAAACCCTAAAAACCCTAAACCCTAAACCCTAAACCCTATACCCTAAAACCCTAAATCGCCAACCCTAAAACCTAAACCCTAAAATCTAAACCCAAAACCCAAAACCCAAAACCCAAAACCCCAAACCCTAAACCCTAAACCCTAAACCCTAAATCCTTAACTAACCCTAAATGCTAAACCCTAAACGCTAAAAAGCTAAAAACTTAAACCTATACTAAATAAATCCTAAAAATAAAATAAATAAATAAACTTGAACCAAAATAAAATAAAAAATTAAAATGAAACAAAAACCTAAACTAAAACATAAACTTAAACCTAAACCTAAACATAAAAAGAAAATAAAATAAAAAATAAAAACTAAACCTAAACCTAAACTAAATTAA
This sequence comes from Cymbidium sinense, assembly GCA_021442155.1. Classification (NCBI taxonomy): domain Eukaryota; kingdom Viridiplantae; phylum Streptophyta; class Magnoliopsida; order Asparagales; family Orchidaceae; genus Cymbidium; species Cymbidium sinense. Next base: position 104,348 of record JAKCPB010000068.1, read on the forward strand.
AACATAAAAAACCTAAATAAAATAAAATAAAATAAAATAAAATAAAAATTAAATAAAATCTTAAACCTAAAAAGTATACCTAAAAATAAAACCTAAAAATAAATAAAATATAAAACCTAAACCCTAAACTAAAAAAAACCTAAACCTAAAATAAAATAAATAAAACCTAAACCCTAAATAAAATTAAATAAACTAAAAATAAACCTAAACCTAAATTAAATAATACAATAATCCTAAAATAAAAACTGAAAATCTAAACAAAAAATAAAATAAAATAAAAACCTAAACCTAACCCTAAAAATGTAAAATAAAACCTAAATGAGAAAAATATAATAAAAATAAAACTAAACTAAAAAATAATCATAAATCGAAACCTAAAAAATAAACTAAAATAAATAAACCTAAATAAATAAAATAAAATAAATAAAAATAAAACATAAGCGTAAATAAAAATAAAAAATAAAATAAACTAAAATAAATAAAAAATAAACTAAATTAACCTAAACCTATTAGTTTTTTTTTATTTAAAGAAAACCCTCGAAACCCTAAACCCTAAACACTAAACCCTAAACCCTAAATCCTAAACCCAAACCCTAAACCCTAAACCCAAAAACTAACCCTAAACTTAACCTAAACATTAAATAAACCTAAACTCTAAACCCTAAACCCTAAACTAAACTATAAACCCTAAACTATCTTAACTTCTATAAACCCTAAAACCTAAACCCTAAACCCTAAACCTAAACCCTAAAACCTAAACCGAACTAAACCCTAAACTAACCCTAAACCCCAAAAAACCCTAACCCCTAAAGCTTAAAAACTAAACCCTAAGCCCTAAAACTAAACCCAAAACCCTAAAACCCTAAACCTTAAACCCTATATCGTAGACTCTAAACCCTAGAAACCTAAAAACCTAAAAACCTAAACCTAAACTAAATAAAAACTAAAAAATAAAATAAATAATAAATCTAAACCTAAATAAAATCAAAAATAAAATAAAATAAAAACATAAACTAAAAGCTAAACCTATAAATAAAAATAAAAATAAAAATAAAAATAAACTATAATAAAATAAATTAAAACCTAAACTACACTAAAAAATAAAATAAGCCTAAGAATAAAAAACCTTAATAAAATAAAAACTAAACGTAAAATAAAAATAAAATAAACCTAAACTAAAACTAAATAAATACCTAAACCTAAAAAAATAAACCTAAAATAAATAAAAAATAAAACCTAAACCCAAACCTAAAAAGAAACATAAACCTAAAATAAAAATAAAATAAATAAAATAAAATAAACTTAAACCTAAACTGAAATAAAATAAACTAAAAAAAATAAAACCTAATCCTAAACCTAAAATGAACTAAACCTAAACCATAACTAAATAAAATAAAGTAAACTAAAAAATAGAATCTAAAAATAAATTAAAAATAAAAACCTAAAACCAAAACATAAAAAAGTAAAATAAAAACCTAAACCTAAACTTAAAAATAAAAAGTAAAACCTAAACTTTAAAAATAAAATAAAAATAAAACTTAACTAAAAAATAAACCTAAACCTAAACCTGAACCTAAAAAATAAACTAAAATAATAAACCTAAACTAAAATAAATAAACCTAAAATAAATAAACTAAACTAAATAAAAAATAGTCCAAAATAATAATTAAAAATATAATAAACTCAAATAAATAAAAAATAAACCTAAACCATAAATCCTAAATTGTAAACCCTAAACCCTAAACCCTAAACCCTAAACCCTAAACCCTAAGCCCTAAAACCTTAATACCCTAAACCGTAAACTCTAAACCCTAAAACTATAAATTGTAAAACCTAACCCTAAACCGTAAATCCTAAAACATAAATCTTGTAACCCTAAACCCCAAACACTAAACCCAAAACTAACCCTAAACCCTAAAGCTAAATTAACCCAAAACCCGAAACCCTAAACTTACCCTAAACCCTAAGAATGGGTAGAACCTTAATAGTAGGAACATTAACATCAACTAGGCTCATTCTAGATCTGGAAGTGGAGTCAAAGATGGAGGCGGCAGTTATCATAGTGGTTATGGAGGATCTAGAAGTGCTGGTGGATATGGAGGTGGTGGTCAGAGTAGTGGTGGTAATGGAGGCTGGAAATGCAACGGAGGTTACAATCATGGTGGTGGCGGAGGGAGAGATCAGGGATATGATGGTGGATCCTGCTACTCGAGAGGCGAGGATGGTTTTGATGCGAAGCGAAGAAACTGAAGAACGGCCAATCCGATCTTCTCTGTATGGAATTGTGTCTTTATAATAGAGAAGGTTCCACTTATCTAGGGTTTTTGATTTGCTCTATAGATGCTCATTTTTGATCTATGTCGTCACTTGTGTCTTAGAAAACATGGGGTGATACTTGGTTCATGAAATCAAAAAGAAGAAATGTTGAATTTGAATTTGTTCTCTATTAAAAATAAAAAAACTTTAAACCCTAAACCATAAACCCTAAACTAAAACTTAAACCCTAAACTTAAGACCTAAACCCTAATCCCTAAACCCTAAACCTTAAAAAGCTAAAACCCTAAAAATAAACTAAATAAAAATAAAAAATAAAATAAATAAAAAAACCTAAACCAAAATGAAATAAAAAATAAAACAAAATTAAAACATTAACTAAAACTTAAACCTACACATAAACTTAATCCTAAAAAGAAAATAAAATAAGAAATAAAAATTAAACTAAAATAAAATAAATAAAAACCTAAACTAAACTATAAAATAAAAAAACCTAAATAAAGTAAAAAACTAAGGTTAAAATAAAAATAAAATAAACCTAAAATAAAATAAAATAAAAACTAAATAAAAACCAAAACATAAAAAATAAACCTAAAAATAAAACCAAAAAATCAAAAAATAGAAAACCTAAACCCTAAACCTAAATTAAATATAAAATAAATAAAATAAACTAAACCTAAACCTACATTAAATTAAATTAAACTAAAATAAATAAATCCTAAACCTAAACCTAAACTTAAAACTAAACTAAATAAAATAAAATAAAAACTCAAAATAAGCCTAAACCAAAACTAAAAATAAAAACTAAATCCTAAATCCCGGGTGCTACTTGGTTCATGAAATCAAAAAGAAACATTAAACGCTAAATCCTAAACCGTAAACCCTAAACTAAAACTTAAACCCTAAGCCCTAAACTTTAAACCCTAAACACTAAAAAGCTAAAAACCTAAACCTAAACAAAATAAAACCAAATAAATAAAATAAATAAAAAAACCTAAACTAAATTAAAATAATAAAATAAAATAAAATAATAACATAAACTAAAACCTAAACTTAAACCTAAGCTTAAACTTAAAAAGAAATTATAAATAAAAAATAAAAACTAAAATAAAATAAAATAAATAAAACCCTAAACTAAACTAAAAAATTTAAATCTTAAATAAAATAAAAATGAAAACTAAAATAAAAATAAAATAAGCCTAAAAAAAAATAAAACTAAAAAATCATAAAATAAACCTAAAAAAAAAAAACCAAAAAAAATAAATAAAAAATAAAACCTAAATCCTAAATTAAAAAATACCTAAACCAAAAATAAAAATAAAATAAACAAAACAAAATAAACCTAAACTAAAATAAATAAATCCTTAAATTAAACATAAAATAAACTAAGCCTGAACTAAATAATATAAAATAAACTAAAAATAAAACTAAACCTAAACTAAAAAATAAAGGCTAAAAATAAACCTAAAATAAAAACTTAAAACTTAAACCTAAAAAATAAAATAAAAACCTGATCCTAAACCTAAAAAATAAAAAAAATAAAACTTAAACATATAAAATAAAACAAAAATAAACACAACTAAAAAATAAACCTAACCTTAAAAAATAAACTAAAATAAAAATTTTAATGAAAATAAATAAATAAATAAAACAAACTAAACAAAATAATAATAAAAAATAAACTTAAATAAAAACAAAAAATAAAATAAACTCAAATAAATAAATAAATAAACTAAATAAACCTAAACCTATCAATTTACTTAATTTAAAGAAAAAAACCCTACACCCTAAATCCTAAACCCTAAACCCTAAACCCTAAATCCTAACCCTAAACCTTAAACCCTAAACCTTCTATCCTAAATCCTAAATCCTAAACCCTAAAACCCTAAACCCTATACCCTAAACCCTAAACCCTAAACCCTAAATCATAAACCGTAAAATCTACAACCCTAAACCGTAGACCCCAAACCCTAAACACTAAACTATCCCTAAACCATAAACACTAAACTAACCTTAAACCCTAAGAATGGGCAAAACCTTGATGGCAGGAACATCACAATCAACTAGGCTCAGTGTAGATCAGTGGAGAAGAGGTGGCGTTATCAAGTGGTGGTGGGGATCTAGAGGTTGGTGGATATGGGTCTGAGCGGTGGTGGTTATAGAAACAGAGGAGTGATAGGTTATACTGGTGGTGGCAAAGGGAGAGATCAGAAATATGATGGTGAATCCCGCTACTCGAGAGGCGGGGGTGGTTCTAATGAGAATTGGAGAAACTAAAGAATAGTTGATCCGATCTGCTACTTATGGAACCATGTCTTTACAGTAGAGATGGTTCAACTTATCTAGGGTCATTCATTTGCTCTATGGGTGCTCATTTTATATCTATGTCATCACTTGTGTCTTATAAAACCTGGGGTGCTACTTGGTTGATGAAATTGAAAAGAAGAAATGTTGAATCTAAATTATTTCTCTATTAAAAAAAACCTTAAACCCTAAACCCTAAACTAGAACTTAAACCCTAAACCTAAAACCTAAACCCTAAACCCTAAACTAAAAACCCTAAACCCTAAACCCTAAACTAACCCTAAACCCTAAACCTTATACCTTAAACCCTAAAAAGTTAAAATCCTAAAACTAAATAAAACCTAAAAAATAAATCAATAAAAAAACCTAAACCAAAATAAAATAAAACTAAACATAAATGAAAACCTAAACCTAAACCTAAACATAAAGCTAAAAAGAAAATAAAATTAAAAATAAAAAACTAAACTAAAATAAAATAAATAAAAACCTAAACTAAACTAAAAAATAAAAAACCTAAAAAAAATAAAATTAAACCTAAAATAAAAAAATAAAACCTAAAATAAAAAATAAAACTAAATAAAATCTAAACCTAAAATAAACTTAAAAATAAAACCGAAAAATAAATAAAAAATAAAACCTAAACCCTAAACTAAAAAAAGACCTAAACATAAATTAAAAATAAAATAAATAAAATAAAATAAACCTAAACCTAAACTAAAATAAACTTAACTAAAATATATAAAATCTAAACCTAAACCTAAATTAAACTAATCCTAAACTTAAACCAAAATTGAATAAAATAAAATAAACTAAAAATAAATATAAACATAAAATAATAATTAAAACCTAAAAATAAACCTAAAATAAAAACCTAAAACCTAAACCTAAAAAAATAAAATAAAAACCTAGACCTAAACCTAAAAAATAAACTAAAATAAGAAACCTAAGCTAAAATTAAAAAACCTAAAATAAATAAACTAAACTAAATAAAAAAAATAAACTTAAATAAAAATAAAACATAAAATAAACTCAAATAAATAGTAAATAAACTAAATAAACTTAAACCTATCGATTTATTTATAAAAAAACCCTAAACCCTAAATCCTAAACCTTAAACCCTAAACCCTAAACCCTAAACTTACAACTCTAAACCCTAAAACCCTAAACCCAAAATCCTAAACCCTAAACCCTAAACACTAAACCCTAAAACCCTAAACACTAAACCCTAAATACTAAAGCCTAAAACCCTAAATCCTAAATAATAAACTCTAATCCCTAAAACATACAACCGTAAACCCTAAACCCAAACCCTAAATCCTAAACTAATCCTAAACCCTAAACTAACCCTAATCCTTAAGAATAGGTAGAACCTTGAGGGCATGAACATCACCATCAACTAGGCTCAGTCTAAATCTAGTGGTGGAGGCAAAGGCGAAGGTGATAGTTATCGCAGTGGTGGTGGGGGATCTGGAGGTGCTAGTGGATATGAAGGTGGTGGTTTGAGGGAGGAGCCATAGAGAGGTTATAGCCGGTGGTGGTGAGGGAGAGATGTGGGGATATGATGGTGAATCCCGCTATTCTAGAGGTGGGGGTGGTCTGATGGGAGCTAAAGAAACTATGTCTTTACAGAAGAGACTATTATACTTATCAATCATTTTTAATTTGCTCTATGGGTGCTCATTTTTTATCAATGTCATCACTTGTGTCTTAGAAAACTTGGGGTGATTCTTAGTTGATGAAATCAAAAAGAAGAAATGTTGAATCTAAATTTGTTTTACTTAAAAAAAACCTTAAACCCTAAATTAAAACATAAACCCTAAACTTAAAACCTAAATCCTAAACCCCAAACCCTAAACCCTAAACTCTAAACCCTAAACCTTAAAAACCCTAAACCCTAAACACTAAACCCTAAAACCTAAATACTAAACCCTAAACCCTAAACCCTAAAACCTAAACCCTAAACCCTAAAACCATAAACCCTAAACCCTAAACCTTACAACCCTAAACCCTAAACCCTAAACCCTAAACCCTAGACCCTAAACTAACCCATAAACCCTAAACTCTAAACTAACCCTAAACCCTAACCATAAACACTCAACCCTAAACCTTGAATAAAGATGTCATTATTAGTAGATATAAAGAATGACCAAATCCTAACATAGTTATGGTAGCTAAAGAAAATGTCTTCAAGATACTTTCCCATAAGTATTAGAGATTTGAATACCCCAAATCCTAACCCTAAATCACATTATAATACCATATATTATAGTATAATGTAGCATCATATGTTTGAACATGTAGTGATGTGTTTTTGGATGTTATAAAATGTTTTGAAATGTTTTAGTATATTATGGTATTGTGCCCTATAGTCTATATTAATATAAATCACAAAAATATTGATTTAAAAAAATAGATGATGAAATTTATTAAATTTGAAGTGGGAATTAGGTTGTAGTACCAAGCAATTAGTCTTAAAGTAAGATTTTATGTTCAAAATAAGTATTATATGTTGTTGCATAGATAACATCATATATCATAATATATTGTTCTACGCATTTTAAATTCTTTTAGTATTTTACAATCATACAATCAAGCCTACACTAGCATTATTTATAAAAATGTTGGTTTAGACTTTAAAATGGTGGAATTTGGCCAAATTCATAATAGGTAGAGCATGGCATCATAATATATTGTCCTAATTAAAAATATGTAAGTGATACAACTAAAATGTATAATTTTTTTTTATTTTTTAGACTAATTTTATGATTTTTTTATCTTAAGCGATCCCTTTTGATTTGATATGCAATATAATATAATATAATATGTTATAATGTATTATAATATAGGATGCCATAACATAGTGTAGCATCATAAATTATAGCATACTATTATGTATTACAACTTGTTGTTTTGTTTATTTTACTTTCTTATAGTATGATGTAGAAGAGTTTGTACCAGTATAATTTATAAAAATACTAATTTATAGGCTGAGATGATGGGATTTGGCAAAATTTAAGGTAAGCCTTAGAGAACATCATTGGGGGTGAGCTATGGTGTGTCCTTTAATTGAAAGAATGGAAATTTACATCCAAAATAAATGTTCATTTTTCAACAAAATTTTATAAATTTTTCTCTTAAAGTTATTCATTTTAAGGTGTAATGTAATAGAATATATTATATGAAAGCATATTAAAATATAATGTACATAACAATATAACTTGACATATATATGAATTTCATGGTGCATTATTAAATGTTATTGTACATTTTAGTATGTTTTACTTTAGTTATAATACATTGGGTCAAAACTCACAAAATGTTAATTTGAAGGTTGAGATGAAAGAATTTGGCCAATTCATGGCACACGCCAAGAAGCAACAACAAAAATTATGCTATTTTGTACCATTTCTTATAGAAAAACATTAATTTTACATCCAAAATGAACATATTTCATATTTTGAGAAAATTTTGTTTTTTTTCCTTTTAAATGATTTTAATGAGCTTTATGTTAGACAATATATTCTATTATAGAAAATTTTAATATGACATCATATATTATAATATAATATAGTGTGCTAATTCACACTATAATATGCTTTGCATGATATTGAATAGTTAGTGTGAGCTTGCAACATCACAAATCATAAAATGTAGATTATAATGTTAAGATGATGTAATTTGAACGAATACACTATTAAGCTTTTGGTTGAAGTATTAAAGGTGCGCATAAGAGAAGCAATAAGAATTGATGAGAATTTCATGTCAAGGACATGGAGGCAAATCCACTAGGGGATCACACATGCAATGGACATGACATGTGAGGGGTTTATGTCGAGGGCATAGAAAAAGAAAATATGTTGGGGATAAGGTTTGAATTTGATTTGATTATATGATTTGTGGAAAGAAGATATGTTGGTGATAAAAATCTATAATCCACCAGAGATTTTGATCGAATCAATTTTAATTTATTTTGTTTTAATTGATGTAGAGGCATATCTACTAGATATATGGGCTCGAGTCTACTGGGGATCGGGTATATGAACCCTCCACTAGGGAAGTAGGTTCGGGCTATCCATTGGTGATTAAGATTTGAGTTTGATTTCATAGATTTATTTGTGGATGTATCCACTAGGAATAAGAGTTTGGTTGGATTTCTTTGATTTAGACTCTTTTGGGGGAGTTGAATTAATTTGGCTCCACTAGGGAGGTAGGTTTTGAATTTAATTTTTTTGCTTGACTTATTTATATATGATTTAGGGTTATACTAGGGAGAAGGGTGTAATTTAACTCCATAAGGAAAAATTATATTGGGTTTGATTTAATCTGAGTTAATGTATGGACCCTGTCGGTCTGCAATGGACCCACTAAGAAGGGGCTATATCAGCCTTGACCTATCTCAAGTTTACAAATCCAAAGAGATAGTCTACCGGCTATGGGGTAGACCTAGCCAACCAAAGGGGTTTCCTTTTGGTGTGGAATGGCTGTGCTAGGAAGTAGGCGCAACAGACTTACATCTTCCAAAGCCTGGAACAACCACTAGGGTGACCTATTGGATGCATAACAAATCGAACCTGACCTAGGGTGACTACTGAGTGAATGTCACCGAGGACTTATGTCAACTCAAAGTAGTCAGGGTTAATTTTATCTTAATTTCATGTGATTTGATATGGTTTGTTTGGTTTAGTTTGATTTCAAATTGAGGGCATATCTATTGGGGATGTGAGCTCGATTAAATTTGATAGATTTATTTATGGACCATGTCAGAGTGTCATGGACCCACTGAGAAGGGGCTATATCGGACTTATCCTATCTTAAATTTAAAAATTCAAATGGTTATTCTACTGGTCGTGAGCTACAGCTAGCCAACCTAAGGGGTTGCCTTTCGATGTGCAATGACTATGCTCGGAAGAGGGCAAAATCCCTAATTTAAATAAAAAACCCTAAACCCTAAACCCTAAGCACTAAATCCTAAACCCTAAACCCTAAACCCTAAACCTAAAACCCTAAACCCTAAACCATAAACCTTAAACCCTAACCCTAAACCCTAAACCCTAAACCCTAAACCTAAACCTAAACTTAAAACTAACCCACCCCCCTCCTCTGCGCTCTCTAGCGACTATGTTTCCCTCTTTCTAGATCCCTTTCTCCTTGTGATTTGGTTATTTTTCTTCTCCTTTACTTAGAGGATCTTTGTTGGTTTTCCTCTGTTTGACCACGTGTGTAATGTTCCTGATCTCTTGTTGATGGTTGCGATTCCTTTGGCCGTGCAACTGAGCATTTCCTTCATGGAGGCAACGGCTAGGGCATCAGATATATCAAGATTTTTAGATTTGAAAGCTCCTTCATCATTAGCTACGATTAAATCCTTTAAGGATGCTCTCTCTTGTAAGACCCTTTCCCCTACTGATTCAGTGAACTTGATATCAACCTCATTTCATGGGATCCCTGTGATTATGTGCTCAGATACTGATGTTGAGAAGTTGGCTAAGCCTTATTAATTCACTTTAGTTGGTAAATTTACTTTGCGTTGGCCTAATATAGATAATATTCAATCTTTCTTTCACAATCTTAAGCTTTCAGGAGCATTTTCTATCAGTTTGATTGATCCAAGGCACGTTTTAATTCAGCTTACTAATGACCTAGATTATTCTAGGGTTTTTTCTCATCGTTCGTACTTTGTTTTTAATTATCAAATGTGCCTTTTAAAGTGGTATCCCATTTTTTATATAAAAGAGGAATCGCCGATTGTTCCTGTTTGGTTGGCTTTCCCGAATATGAGAATTCATTATGTTACGCATCAAGTTCTTTTTGCTGTGGGAGCTCTTTTTGGCTGGCCTCTTCAAATTGATCAGGCCACTGCTGTGAGATCCCGACCTTCTGTGGTTCACATTTTGGTTGAAATTGATATCTCTAAAAAGAAACCTAAAGAAGTTTGGATTGGATCTGAGAAGTTTGGTTACAATCAAAAAGTTGAATTTAAGAATTTTCCTATTTTTTGCTCGCATTGCAAAATTCATGGGCACGATAATTCAGAATGTTTTATGCTGCACCCACATCTTAAAAAGAAAAACTTGACCATCCTAATCATCTACCCGATAAAGTGGGTAAATCTATTATATGTGCCTAAGGTTAATCAAAATGGGGATCATAATTCGAGTTCATTGGAACCAACTACTTTGCTTAATGAAGTGCTCAATCATGATATTCCAAAATCACAATTTGAGGAGGTTAAAGATATTGCTAATGTTTCCCGAAATGTTGAATATGATGGTTTGTATATCTATCCTGCTTTACAAAATAATTTATCTCTTCAAAATATTGCCTCTACTCAGACTACCTTGCCTCTCTTAATTGCTGAACATGAGGAGGAACATGTGACCCTTAATAGTAATTTCAATGGTAAATTGATGATGGAGGAACATCTAAAATCTAACTCTGAAGTTGATCCTAATATTTGTGCTCTAAATGGTTTCACATCATCTCCTACTTCTAATCCTGAGATTGAGATGCATGCTAATCCACCTTACGACTTAATAAGAAATTGGGAAGGTGAAGTTATCATTAGAAATGCTTTGGTGATCCGACCCCATTCTTAATACTACTAATCAGTCTCTCTTGGATGGGGATTCTTTGGAAAAAAATAGACCATTTCAAACTGTAGTTAAAAAGAAATCACTAAGAGCAAAAATGTACCCTAATAACCCAACTAGATCTACTAGATCTGGTTCCTCCTCTTAGAAATAATTATCTCCTTTCCTTTCTTCTCTCTGTTAGCTATTTTTTCTTTTCTTAGCTTATTTAATTTTCCTTTATGTTTAACTCACTTATTTGGAATGTTCGAGGGATTGGGACCCTCATTGTCAGTAATCGTGTGAGAAGTCTCTGCCGTACTAATAATATTACTTTACTGGTTGTTAAAGAACCTCACATACACTCTTCTAAGATCAACCATGTTGCTAGAATGCTAGGTTTTAATAATTTTTTCTACAATATTAGCAATAAAATTTGGATTTTTTAGAATAATTTAGTCAATATATCTATCATTGATGATCTTCAGCAAGCTGTCAATGTCCACATCTCTTTGGGTGATTTCTCTGCTCTAGGCTCCTTCATTTATGCTTCCTGTAACAGGGTTGGTAGGAACATCCTTTGGGATAATTTAAGAACTTTTGCTACTTCTGTTAATAAACCTTGGTTGGTTGGGGGTGATTTCAACACTATCCTCTCGACCACTGAAAGAAGGGGTGGTTGTTCCCTTAACATTCATTCCATGGAAGATTTTTCCAACATGATTCTTGATTGCAACCTTATTGACATTGGCTACTCGGGTTCAGATTACACTTTGTATAACTCTAGACTCTGGCAATGTCGTGATAGAACACTCTTTAACTCTCTATGGATTAATCAATGGCCTAGTATCTCTATTGAGCATTTGAGTAGAACTTTGTCTAATCACGCTCCTCTTTTGATATCTGTTAAAAATCCCTCTAATAAACCCTCCTCCCCTCCCTCGTTTAGATTCCAAAAATATGTGGACTCAGTATTTTGATTTCTTAAATGTTGTCTCCACCAACTCGTTGGCCCCCCTTCACCCTGATAATTCAATGAAGGGCATGATTCGTCTCTGGTTTAAGCTTAAAAGATTTAAACAAAACCTAACTTGGTGGAATAAGCATCATTTTAAAAATCTATTTGCTAATATCAAAAATTTGTAACAATTAGTTTGTTCTCATGAAAATGTTGTTTTGACTGATTCTTCTAAACTGAAGGATTTAAATGAAGCTAAAGATAACCTGGTTACCTATCAGAATATGGAGGAAACTTATTGGCGGTAAAAGGTGCCAAGAAACATATATTGATGGGGACGAAAAAATATATTTCCATGCTCTTTTCCAAAAAAAGAGAGCTTTAAATTCTATAAAAAAAAACTAAAAGCGCTAATGGAAATTGGATCACTGATAATAATGAGATTAAAGACTCTATCACTAATCATTTTAGAAATATACAGAACGACAACCATACTTTAGGGCTATCTCCAACTCTCATTTGATTCCTTTAATGATTACCAGTGATGATAATCACTTGGTTACTATGGTCCCCTAGGAGATTGATAAAATTCTTAATAACATGAATCGATTCTCTTGCTAAGGCTATTCTACTCATTTTTTCCAGTATTGCTGGCCTGTTATTAAGCATGATTTAGTTGATGATGTGGCTAATTTTTTTATTGGTACACCTTTACCTAGATACTTCTCCAGCACATCCATTATTCTTATACCCAAAATTGATAATCCTGAATGTTGGGGTGACTTCAGACCTATCAGCCTTTACACCTTTTTTCATAAACTTATTTCTAAATTGCTCGCTAGCATAATTAGTCCCCTGCTTCATAAATTCATTTCTCTCAACCAAACTAGTTTCGTTAGAGGTAGAGTTATATCTGATAACATTCTTCTTGCCCAAGAACTAATTCATGATTTGGATGCCTCTAATAGAGGTGGTAACATCCTTTTCAAATTGGATATATCTAAAGCTTTTGACAACATCTCCTGGACCTTCCTTTTTCAAATCCTTCATTTGTTTAGCTTCTCTTGTAATTTCATCTCCTTAGTTAAAAAATCTATTAGTAATACTTGGTTCTCTATTATTCTGAATGGTAAGGCCTTAGGTTTCTTCCCTTCTACTCATGGTCTAAGACAAGGGATCCTCCCCTCTTTTATTATTGTGGAATATCTTCCTAGGAGCCTTAATGACCTCTTCAACAATAATCCTAGCATATTTTTTAGAACTCTGGGTGGTTTGCCTGTCTCCCATATTAGTTTTGCTGATGATTTCATTATCTTTTGCAATGCTTCCATTCATCATATTAAAAACATTAAAAATTTCTTAATTAAGTTTGGGAAGGAAAGTGGTCTTTCTATTAACGAAGGTAAAAGTTGATTCATTCCTTCCTCTAAAATCTCTAGTAACAAAATCAATCAAATCTTGAGAATAACTAATTTTCAGCAACAACACCTTCCTATTAAATATCTTGGAGCTCCTCTATACAAAGGTCAGAAAAGAGCTCATCTTTTTGAGGAGTTAATCCAAAAAATCTCAAAAAAAAATTTTGTTTGGGAATTTCATTTACTTTCATTTAGTGGGAGGCACACTTTTCTTAAGAGTACCCTAAACTCTATGCCTTTATATCTTATTCAAACCATTGTTCCTATGAATTCTACCTTAAACAGAATTGAGCATCTCCTGAAGAAATTCTTTTGGGGATCAAACAACTCTATTAAAAGGATGCATTGGACTTCCTGGTATAAAAGCTGTGGCACCCTTGCTGAAGGTGGGCTTGACTGTAAGCCAATCCATGAAGCTATTACTGCATTCTCTCATAAACTTTGGTGGAACTTTAGAAGCAAAAATATTCTTTGGGCTAAATTCATGGCTGCCAAGTATTGCTAGGGTAAGCATCCTCTAACCTATCCTTACAAGTTGGGTGACTCTCATGTATGGGAAAGACTTTGTTCCATCAAATGGGAAGCTGAATCCTTTATTTCTTGGGGTCAACTCTTTCTTTTGGCAAGAAAATTGACCGGCAAGTGGCTCCATTGATGATTTATTATCTACTCACTAATCGCTGCTATTAAAGTTTACTCTTTCTGGCAAAATAATAAATGGAATGATGCTATGCTTATTGATTATATTCCTACCTCCATTTTGCATAAATTTACTAACATCCCCATCATTGCTAACCATCCCGATCCTTTTAAGTGTCTCAAAATGGTGATTTTAACCTTAAAGATGTTCATATTCAGAAGCTCTCATGATTTCTCGACGATTTTTTTTAAACTTTGGAATAACAATATCCTTATTTCTTACTCTTTCTTTACTTGGAGAATTTTGAAAATTTCATCCCTGTTGATTCTTTAATGTGGGGTAAAGGGTTTTATTTACCTTCAAAATGCTACTACTGTTTTCACATTGAGAATGTGAACCATGTCTTTGTTAATGGAGCTATTGTCTCTAAATTATGGATTTGGTATGATGATCTATTCAATATTGATCATTTCAATTGCTCTTTATACCTATATAAGCTTCTTGACGTTTATTTTCAAAGAACTGTTAAAGGTCACATTAAAGTGGTAAATGCCATCACTCTTATATGGTTCATATGGATGGATAGAAATGATGCCAAACATCATGGGATTCCTATCAATCATAAAAGGATTCTTGCTAGAATCAAAGAAAAATTTTGTGCCTTATTTAATGCTAGTTTAATTACCAACATTCAATTTAAAGGTTGTAAATTTATGGCCAACAAACTTGATCTTATCCTACCTAATTTCCCTAATGGTAAAGAGGATAAGATTGTCTATTGGATAAAGACTCATAATAATATTATCAAAATCAATACTGACGGCTCCGTTTCTCAAAATGCTTTAGGCTGTGGTGGCATTTTTAGAAATTTTAAAGGTATTGTTACTTGTGTCTTTGCCTATCCTTTTACTGCATGTTCTATTATCTTTGCTGAATTAATGGCTGTTAATAAAGCTATTGAGATTTCTTTACAAAAAGGTTGGCTTATCATATGGATTGAGGTGGATGCTCTCTTACTGATTGATATATTAACCTCCACCAAGATGGGCAATACAGATTTGTTCTACCTCTTTAATCACACTAGAGCTCTTTTATCTCAAGTTTGTTTCAAAATCACAAATGTTTGGCGTGAAGGTAATGCATGTGCTAATTACTTTGCTAATCTGGATTCTAGATTAGATGACATAACCTTCCTTGACCAGCTTAATCTTCTTAAACATTTGCGTGGGTTAGTAAATTTGGACAATACTGGTTTACCCTATATCAGATATTAGTCTCTATTTTAGGTCTTTAATCTATTATTTGTTTTCCCAACCTATATGTTCTATCCTTAATTTTTATTCTATTGCCCTTTGGGTTTTCTGATGTATTTCCCTAAAACTATTTATTTCTGTGTTGCCTATTTCCTCTGCTTTCCGTTGGTTGACTCTTATTTGTCCATCTACTTATTTGAGATTTTTGTTCTTGCTATTTCTTTGCCTGAAGGGGGGTGTGCTTCTTTTTTCCTTAATCTGCTTGTTGGAGATGGCCCTTTTCCAAACCTGTAGGGACAGACTATTTTATTTGTTTATAATCCCTGCTGTCTTACTGCACGATTGGGACTGTTCTCTGTTGGTTCCTTTGCATGATTGGGACTATTTTTTGCCTCTCCTTCCTGTTGTCTCTACTGATACTGTTTACTTAGACTCTAGTCTTTTTCTCCTTCATTTAATGGATTTTATGATCCTATTTTTTTCTTTTATCTTTCGATTTCAATGCTATAATTGTACTGCATTTTATATCCTCCATCGGGATCAATTTTTGGTCTACTGTCTTGGCTTCTGGGTGAATGGTCTTAAGGGTTTTTATCTATAGCAGGCTTATTTTTATGGTTGGCTTTTTGACTGCTCCTATCTTTTGTTGTTTGAGGGGATGTTTGAGGGGTGGTTAGCCAGATTATCGGTGATTTGGAGGTATGGGTCTTTCTACCTTCTCATTACTCTCTTGGTCCATTTAGATTTGTGCAATTCCTATTGTGAATCTGCTATTATCAAGGTGATTATTAGCATCTATTCGGAGGACATGAATGGGGTTTCCCTTATATCCTGTATGACCTTTTGGTTTCCTTTGTTCATTAGGCTAGTTTTTGTTTATGGAATAATTGGTTACTAAGGCTTTTACTTGTTTCATCTTTATGGATTTCTTGTATTGGAGGCTATTACCATTGTTCTCCCAACTATGGGTTTGCTGTTGGTTGTCCTGCTTTTGGTTGGGTCCTTTTTCATTTGCCCTTTGGGCTTGTACTGCCCCTTTTCCCAACCTGCAACAATAAAGTGTTTTATTTACTCCCCATTTCTACTCTTTCCTTTCACGACTAGGTTTGTTTCTTGACTCCCTCTCTTATTGTGTTTCTTGTAGGTCAGTGGCTATTTTCCTTAACGCGTGTTTTTTCACTTATTTGGGTGATTCACATTTTGGTTCATTGCAGTTTTGGTGATGTCTTCAAAAATCATTATCGGGTTTAGTATCTATTTTACTATTTTGGTGTTTCCTAGCATGCTCTTTCTGGATATTATGCGCTACAGGCTAGCTTTTCTGGTTTCTCTTGTGGATGGTTGGATAATCATCAGATCTGTGCC
The DNA here is from genome assembly GCA_021442155.1 of Cymbidium sinense. Lineage (NCBI taxonomy): Eukaryota > Viridiplantae > Streptophyta > Magnoliopsida > Asparagales > Orchidaceae > Cymbidium > Cymbidium sinense. Next base: position 121,129 of record JAKCPB010000068.1, read on the forward strand.
TTTGGATCTGTTAAACTTATGCAGTTGTGATCGTATTATTATGGGGACTATTAACATCTGTTGATCTTGAATGGCTACTATTTTGGATTCAAGCGGCCTTTACTCTTGATTGTAGTGTATTTCACCCCTTTAGCTGTGGCCTTGATTTTTCTGTTAGCTTACTAGTTATGTTTTTTGCTTGACTCTCTTTGATATGTATATGTATTGTTGTGGTCTTAATATCAATATGGTGGATGTGCCCAAAATTTTCAGCTGGTTTGGGATTTTGCTGGCTGTGCATTCTCATGCCTTGTGGGCATTATTTGGTGATATATATCTTATATGGGGTGGGTGGCATCCTTTTACCATACTGATCTATGCTGCCTTTTTTTATATTGTGTATGCAGGTATTAAAGACCATATCAACTCTTCCAAATGGAAGCTGTTCTACCCAGGTATATAGGCTATGAAGGCTGGGATGATTTCACTCATCTTTTGGTTAGTAGTAGCACTTGTGAAGTAACCCTTCATTGGAAGTTTGGATGCTAATGTTTGTGGCTGCCCCAAATTTAGGTGACTGAGCTTGAGCCTGCTCTCACTAGATCTTCTATAATTCACTCATTTTATTCTCTTTCCACCTTTAATTTGATCTGTATAGCTTTAATTGTGCTAACTTTTTTACCTAGATGCTTACAGATTCTGTGCTATTTCTCTAATGAAGGCATCAACTTCTCTCATCCTCAAGAGCCTTTGATGAAGATGGTCCATTGGCTTTTATTTTTTATCTATCTTTATATGTTGCTTTCCTTTTCCTTTTGCTTTGTTTTGATTGTAACTAGACAGGGGATTTAGTCTCTAGGCTATTTGTAGCTCGAGTTTATCTTAAGGACCTTGTAATCCTTTTTTGTGGCAATAAAATTCCCTTATATGGACATTGTTAAAAAAAAAACTAATCCTAAACCCTAAACCCTAAAAACCCTAAACCTTGAAGCCTAAATCCTAAACCCTAAAACCCTAAACCCTAATCTAACCTTAAACCCTAAGCTAACCCTAAACCCTAAACCCAAACTTAGTAAAACAAAGCAAAACAAAACTAATAATAATAATAATAATAATAATAATAATAATAATAATAATAATAATAATAATAATAATAATAATAATAATAATAATAGTAATAATAAACTAAGAACTAATAATAAAACCTAACTAAAACTAATAAAACTAACTAAATAAACAATAATAAAGTTAATAATAAACCTAAAAATTAAAACTAGTAAAAATAACTAAAACCCAATAAACTAACTAAAACCATAAAACCCTAATAAATAAACTAAACTAACTTACAAAAGAATAATAATAATAATAATAATAATAATAAAAATAAACTAATAAAAACTAACTAAAACTAATAATAATAATAATAATAGTAATAATAAACTAAAAAAATAATAAAACTAAACCCTAAACTAAAAAAACTAAACTAATAAAACTCAATAATAACTAAACTAAAAACTAAAACTAAACAAAACTAGAAACCTAAAACCCCTAAACTAATAAACTAAACTAAAACTGAACCCCAAAAACCTAAAAAAACTAACTAAACTAATAATAAATAATAAACTAATAACTAATAAAACCAAAAACTAAAAATAAACCCTAAACTAATAACTAAACAAAAACTAAACTAAACTAAAAAACACTAAACCACAATAATCCAAATAAACCCAAATAAACACTAAACTTAAAACCAAATAAACCCCAAAACAAAAACTAATAACTAAGATGATAATAATAATAATAATAATATTAATAATAATAAATAAATAAATAATAATAATAATAATAATAATAAACTAAGCTAACAAACTTAAACCCTAAATAAATAAATAGCTAACTAATAAACATAATAAAACTAAAACCTAATAACAATAACTAAACTAAACTAACTAAACTAACTAAACTAACTAAACCCTCAATCCTTTTAGTTAAAAGAAATCCTAAACCTTAAACCCTAAAACCTTAAACCTAAAAGTCTAAACACTAAACCCTATACCCAAAACTTTAATCCCTAACCCTAAACCCTAAACCCTAAAACCCTAAACCTTAAACTTTAAAACCTAAATCATAAATCCTAAACCATAAAACCCTAAATTAAATAAAACCTTAAAAATAAAATAAATAAATAAATAAAGCCTAAACCTAAATAAAATAAAAACCTAAACTTAAACCTAAGAGTAAAAAACTTAAATAAAATAAAAACTAAATGTAAAATAGAAAAATAAACCTAAAAGAAAATAAAATAAAATCTAAATAAAACCCTAAACCCTAAACCCTAAAGTAAACTAAATTGAAACCTTAAACTAAATAAAATAAAATAAACTAAAAATAAATTTAAACTTAAACTAAAAAATAAAACCTAAAAATAAACCTAAAATAAAAACCTAAATTCTAAACCTAAACCTAAACCTAAAAAATAAAAATAAAACCTAAACTTAAAAAAAATAAAATAAAAATTAAACTAAACTAAAAAATAAGCATAAACCTAAACCTAAACTTAAAAAATAAACTACAATAAAAAATTTAAACTAAAATAAACAAAACTAAAATAAATAATCTAAATAAAATAAAAATAAAAAATAAAAACTAAAAAATTAAGCTAAATGAAAATTAAAATAAAATAAAATAAAATAAAATAAAAAAATTAACCTAAACATTCTAATTTACTTAATTCTTTTAAAAAAAACCCCTAAACCCTAAACACTAAAAGCTAAACCTTAAACCTTAAACCCTAGATCTGAAAACTAATCCTAAACCCTAAACCCTAAAACTATAACCCTAAATCAACAACCCCAACTCTTAAACATTAAACCAAAAACCCTAAACCCTAAATCCTAGGCCCTAAACCCTAAAACCTTAAACCCTAAACTAACTAACTAAACCCTAAACCAAGAGACTAAACCTAAACCTAAACCCTAAACCCTAAAGTTGCCCTGAACTAAACTAACCTAACTAAAACCTAAACCTAAAGTTTAAACCCTAACTAAATCCTAAACTAAATCCCAAATACTAACACTAAACCTTAAACCAAACCTACAACCTAACCAAAATCTAAGTTTAAACCCTAAACCTAAACTAAACTTAAACCTAACTCCTAACCTAAAGTTTAAACCCTAAACCCTAAACCCTAAAACCTTATACCCTAAACTATAAATTAACCCAAAACCCTAAAAATTAAATCCTAAACCCAAAACCTAAAAACTCGAAACCCTAAAGCTTAAAAACTAAACCCTAAACCCTTAACCCTAATGCTAAACCCTAAACCCTAAAATTGTAAACTCTAAACCTTAAACCTTAAACCCTAAACCCTAAACCCAAAACCCAAAAAATCTAAAAACCTAAGCCTAAACTAAATAAAACCTTAAAATAAAATAAATAAATAAGCTAAACCTAAATAAAATAAACAAATAAGCCTAAAATAAAAATAAAATAAACCTAAACCTAAACTAAAATAAACTAAACTAAAATAAATAAAACCTAAACCTAAACCTAAAATTAACTAACCTAAACTAAATAAAATTAAAAAAAACTAAAATTAAACCTAAAAATAAACTAAAAAATAGAACAAAAAAATAAAACTAAAATAAAAACTTAAAACTTAAACCTAAAATAAGAAAATAAAAACCTAAACCTAAACCTAAAAATAAAAAATAAAACCTAAACCTAAAAACTAAACTAAAAATAAAACTCAACTAAAAAATAAACCTAAACCTAAACCTAAACCTAAAATATAAACTAAAATAAAAAACTTAAACTAAAATAAATAAACCTAAAATAAATAAAATAAACTTAATAAAACTAAACAATAAACCTAAATAAAAATAAAAGATAAAGTAAACTAAAATAAATAAAAAATAAACTAAGTATACTAAATAAATCTAAACGTACCGATTTACTTAATCTAAAAAAAAATTAAACTCTAAATCCTAAACATTAAACCTATAACCCTTAACCTATAACCGTAAACCTACAACCCTAACCTTAAACCCTAAACCCTAAAGCCTAAACCCTAAGCAAACCCTAAATTAATCCTCAACCCTATGCTAACCCTAAACCCTAAACCCAAAACCCTAAAAACCCCAAACCTTAAACCCTAAACCTAACCCTAACCCTAAACCTAAACCCTAAACTTAAAACCCTAAACACTAGTTTAAACAAACTTAAACCCAAATAAGAAAAGCTAAACCCTAAAGCTAAAACTAACCCTAAACCTCCCTAGCCCTAAACCCATAACCCAAAACCCTAAACCCTAAAAACCTTAAACCCTAAATCCTAAATCCTAAACACTAAAACTTAAACCCTAATCCCTAAACCCTAACCCCTAAACCATAAAATCATAAACCCTAAAACCCTAAACCTCATACGTAAAACCATAAACTCTAAACCCTAAAAACCTAAAAACCTAAACCTAAATTAAATAAAACCTAAAAATAAAATAAATTGAAAAACCTAAACTTAGATAAAAATAATAATAAAATAAGATTAAAACCTAAACTAAAATGTAAACTTAAACCTAAAAATAAAATAAAATAAGCTAGTAGAAATAAACTAAAAATAAAGAAATAGAAACCTAAACTAAACTAAAAAATAAAATAAATCTAAGAATAAAAAACCTAAATAAAATAAAAAATAAATGAAAAATAAAAATAAAATAAGCCCAAAATAAAATAAATTAAAAAGTAAATAAAAACCTAAACCTAAAAAATAAACCTTAAAATAAAAAAACCTAAGCCTAAAATAAAAAAAACAAACAAAATAAAATAAAATTAAACTAATAAACTAAAATAAAATAAATAAAATTGAAACATAAACCAAAAATAAACTAAACCTAAACCTTAAACTAAATAAAATAAAATAAACTAAAAATAAACCTAAAATTAAACTAAAAAATAAAACCTAAAAAAAAAACCTAAAATGAAAACCTAAAACTTAAACCTAAAAAAATAAAATAAAAACCTAAACCTAAACCTAAAAAATTAAATTAAATTAAAACTAACCTAAAAAAATAAACATAAATGTAAACATACACTAAAAACATAAACTAAAATAAAAAATAAACTTAAATAAAAAATAAAAAAAATAAAAAAACTAAAATAAATAAAAAATAAACTAAATAAACCTAAACCCTACATTAAAAAAACAAATCCTAAACCTAAACCCTAAAACTCTAAACCCCTAAACCCTAACCTAAACCCTAAACCCTAAACCTCCTTAAAATAAACTAACCCCAAACCTAAATCCTAAACTAAAACCTTAACCCTAAACCCTAAACTTAAATCCTAACCTAACCTAAACTCCAAACCTAACACCTAATCTAATTAACACTAACTTAAACCTAACCTAACTAAACTTGAACCTAAAACCTAAACCTAAATCTAAATCCTAATACCTAAACCCTAAACCCTAAATCACAAATCCTAAACCCTAAACCCTAAACCCTAAACTCCATCTTTGCTCTCCTCCATTTTTTGGGAGCTATGGCAAATTCTATTTCCCCTATGGAGGTGCATCTCCTTTATGACTTTTCTTGTGGGCATTTCAGCTGGTTTTCCATTTCGATGGCTTATCTTGGCTTTTGGCATCTTCTATCATGTGATGTTGTTGATCATGGTTGTGTTCTCTACTTCCCCATGGGGAAATTTGAAGATTTCTGCTGCTCCCGTGAAAGTTTCTAACTCTTGGGGTCTCTAGATTAGCCTTCAAAATCCTTCAAGGATGTTCTTACCCAATTTGTGAGTCTCAAACTTATCTCTACCTCCTTTCGGGGTTTACCAGTGATAATGTGTTCTGATTTGATTATGGAAAGGCTTGTGAAACCCTTTCAATTCATATTGATGGGTAAATTTGCTTTGCGTCATCCTACTTTGGAGAATATTCATTTGTTTTTCATAGATTGAAGCTCTCTGGTATTTTTTATGTCGCATTGATCGATTCCCATCATTTCTTGAGTCAGCTTTCAAATGATTTATATTATTCTCGGGTTTCTCTCGATGCTTATATTTTGTTTTTAATTCTTAGATGCGATTGTTGAAATGGATGCCTCATTTTGGTATTATGGAGGAATCTCTTATTATTCTAGTTTGGATCTCTCTTCCCAATTTGCATGTTCATTTCATTAATCATGAGTTTTTTACTATGGGTGCGTTGTTTGGTCATCCTCTTCAAGTTGATCAGGCGACTGCTTCTAACACCTGGCCATGTATTGCTCAAATTTTAGTAGAGTTGGATATAACTAAAAAATTTCCAAAGGAAATTTGGCTAGGGTCAGAGAACTATGGATATTTGGAAAAAGTTGATTTTGACAATTTTCTATTTTTTGTTCGAATTGTAAAATTCATGGTCATGGTGTTTCTAATTGCTTTGTGGTTCATCCTCACCTTAAGAAATCCAAACCCATGCATAATAACTTGGATCCCATTCTTAAGGTGCCCTCGATTAAACCATAGAAAGCTATTCCAATGGATAACTCTTTACCTAAAGCTGTGGGTCATTCCCTTGATCCTCCCACTAATTTTGATAATGTTGTAGCTCTTAAGCCTAATCAGCCTTTGGATGTCACTCATGTTAATAAGGAGGCAGTATCTTGTGATGAGCCTATCCATTTTAATCATACTCATATTAGTAATAATATGGACAATAATATGATTTCAAAACTTATGGATGATGATTCTATCTCAAATGATTCTATTCTTGCTTCTTTGCCACCTATAATTGAAGAAAATGTGATCCTTCATGAGGGCTTGATTGGTGAGTAAACTAAGGATAAAATTTTTAATCCTGACTTGGACACTTGTGCTTTAAACGAATCTAATTCTTCTCCTGCTTATTCATATAATGTTAAACTAATTTCAAATCTAATTTTGCAACATAATAATAATTTGGAAGAAGGTGAAGTGGCCTGCAATGATGGTTTTAATGTGTAACCTTATTTCAAGCATATCCCTGAACAATCCCTATTTGATGGTGATGTTGTGGATTTGACTAATAAATTTCAAACAATTTTTAGAAAAAAAAATAAAACTCTTAAAACTAAATTTCCTAAATTTGCCATAGTTACTAGATTTGGCTCTTCTGTCCAAAAATAAATGGTTTCTTTCTTAATTTGGAATGTGAGAGGGATTGGTACCCTCTCTATTAGAAATATAATTAGAAATTTAGTTCATTTTCATAACATTTCCTTTTTGGCTATCTTGGAAACCTTTATTCATCCTGCTAACATTCCTTATATTACTAGAATGATTGGTTTTGTTAATTTTTTTGCTAATTCAAGCAATAGAATTTGGATTTTTTTGGAAAAGTCCTTTTGTTCTGGACATTTTGGATGATTTATCCCAGGTTGTGAATGTTAAAATTACTTATGATAATTGGTGTTTTTTTTGGTTCATTTATTTATGCTTCTTGTAATAGAAATGGTAGATGGCTTCTTTGGGAAGATCTTATTAGTTTCTCTTCTTTTGTTGATGCTCCTTAGTTTGTGGATGGGGATTTTAACACTATCTCTTCTTCCTCTCAACGGGTTGGTGGTAATTCTTTGAACTTATTTTCAATGTAAGATTTTAATAACATGATCCTTAATTGTTATCTTACTAAAATTGGCTTTAGTGGGTTTTAGTTTACTTGGAATAATTATAGACTCTGACAAAAGTTAGATCGAGTTCTTTTTAACCATTTGTGGATTAACCTTCTCCCTAGTACTTCTGTGGAGCACTTAAGCAAAACCCTTTTGGACCATTCTAACTTGCTTATCACTGTGAACTTTAATGTTACTAAACCCTCCTCTCCTATCCCTTTTCTCTTTCAAAATATGTAGCTCATGGATGATAAAGTTTTGGATGTTGTTGCTAGTAATTGGGGTGAACCTCTCCATCCCGATGATTCTATTTTTGGGATGAGGAGATTGTGGTTCAAATTAGAAAGACTTAAATAATGCCTTAATTGGTGGAATAAACATTATTTCAAGAACCTTTTTGTCAATATCAAAGAAATGGAGAATGTGGTTATAGTATTGGAAGACACTGTTGTTAATAACCTTTAAAATTCATTTGTTGGCTCAAGCTAAAAATAGGTTAACATTTTATCAAGACATGGAGGAGACCTATTGGCAGAAAAAAGCTTCTATGAAATGGATCTCTGATGGTGATCGAAATACTAAATATTTTCATGCCATGGTTAGAAAGAAAAAGGCTTTAAATCACATTCATAAAATTAAAACTAATGATGGTGTTTGGTGTTCAGATAAAATGGAGCTTACTGATACTGCTATTTCTTTTTATAAAAAGCTTCTTAATAAAATTGTTGCTTATGATGAGATTTCTTCACCTAAAGTTATCCCTAATCTCATTTCTAATGATGATAATAAGATGATTTCTTCCTTGCCATTTGAGCATGAAATTGCTAACACTTTGCAAAGTATGAATACAGACTCAATGGCTGGCCCTAATGGTTTCACTACCCTCTTTTTCCAAACAGGTTGGATTACCATTAAAGAGGACTTGGTTAAAGTTGTTCTTGATTTCTTTAAGGGTAGTACTCTCCCAAAATATTTTGGTAGCACCTCCATTATTTTAATTCTTAAAAAGGATAATACTAAAATTTGGAGTGATTTTAGGCCAATTAGCCTTTCTTCCTTTTTTTTAATAAACTTATTTCTAAGATGTTGGCTAAAAGGTTGAGTATCTTGCTTCCTAAAATTATCTCCCCCAATCAAACTAGATTTGTTAAAGGGAAATCTATTTCAGATAATGTTCTTTTAGCCCAAGAGATGATCCATGATTTGAATGCAGAGTTCACAGTGGAAACTTTCTTTTTAAGCTTAACATTTCCAAAGCTTATGGTAATATTGGTTGGGTTTTCTTATATAAAATCTTGGCTTTATTTGGATTCTCTAATCAATTTATTGCTTTAATTAAGAATGGGATTGAGAATTTTTGGTTTTCTTTGCTCTTCAATGGTGAAGCTCATGGTTTCTTCTCTTCTTCTCATGGGCTATGGTAAGGGGACCCTACCTCTCCTACCCTTTTCTCTATTGCTATGGAATATCTTTCTAGATTTACTAAGTAGATGTTTAGTAAAATGCCTAACATGGACTACAGAACAAGTGGTGGGTTTCCCATTTCTCACCTCAGTTTTACTGATGATTTCATTATAGTTTGCAATGGCTCTACTCTTCTTATTAAAAAGTTGTGTAATTTCTTAACTCTTTTTGGCAGGGAGAGTGTCTTGAATATTAATCCTGATAAAAGTTATTTTATTACTAGCTCTTCTATTTCCTCACCTAAGATCAATGATATCAAGAATATTATGGGTTTTTTACATCAAATTCTCCCTATCAAGTATTTGGGTACTCCTTTATGTAGAGGAATGAAAAGATCTTCTTTATTTGATGAAGTCATTCAGAAAATAAATAAGAAAACCTCCTCTTAGGAGTTTCATTTACTTTCCTTTAGTGCTAGACTTATCCTAATCAAAAGTACCCTTTGGTCTCTACCTCTGTATCTCTTATCTACTATTGTTCCTACCTGTTATATTAATCATTAGACCTTTTAATAAATTTTTTGGGGATCTAGCTCTTTTACCAAAATATTATATTGGTCTAGTTTGCACAACTATTATGGTCCTAATAAAGAATGTGGCTTGTGTTGCAAAACATTAGAAGATTTTATTAACTATTTTTCCTACACAACTATTGGAATTTTAGAAATAACCATAGTTACTGATCTAAGTTTATGCATGCTAAATATTGTCAAGGCAAACATCCCCTCATTTATGCTTTCAAATATGGGGATACTCTTGTGTGGAGAAGACTTTGTAGTATCAAATGGAATGCTGAGAACCTAATTTCTTGGGGTGTCAATTTTTGTTCCTCTTTTTTTTTTGGCAAGATAATTGGCTGGGGCAAGGCTCTATTGATTCTTTGATTAATACTCATTACACTATGTTGCTTAAGATTAATCAATTAATTACTCAAAATAACTAGGATGTGGCTCAATTAAATATCCTTGTCCCTAATGTGATAGTTGAAAAAATCCTAAAAAATTATCCTTTCCCTAACGAACTCGACCAAATTCTCTTTAAAAATACTACTTCTGGAGATTTTATTTTTAAGGATGTTTAGCACTTCATCATATTTAAATATCAAGAGTCCTTGGTTTTTACTAAAATCTGGAATATTTGTGCCCCTACTTCATTTTCAATTTTAACTTGGTGCATTCTGAAGTATTATATCCCTGTGGATGCTACTCTTTGGAAAAAAAGGCTTCCATCTCCCCTCTAAATGCTACTATTTCTATCACATTGAAACTGTGGATCATGTTTTTGTGAATGGCCCTATTGATGCTGAAGTGTGGAATTATTATGATAAAATTTTTAATACTTTCCATTTTAATGGCTCATTTTCTATTTGCAACTTCTTGAAGCTTGTTTCTCTCATACTTCTAAGGGTGATGTTAAAATTATTTTAGCTACTACTATTCTTTGGTATATTTGGATGGAGAGAAATGATGCTAAGCATTTTAATATTTCTATGAACTATCATCGTATTATTGCTAGAGCCAAATATAAAATTATGTCTATTTTCTAAACTAATCTTCTTACTTACTCTAGTTTTAAAGGGTGTAAGTCTATGGCCTTCAATTTTGGGATTAACCTTCCCTCCAATAATGTCTCTCCTACCCAAAAAATATATGCTAGATTAAACCTAATTATCACTTTATCAAGGTTAACAATGATGTCTCAGTTTCTAATGGCTATTATGGCTGTGGTGGGATTTTGAGAGATCATAGTGGCAAGGTTATCTCTGCTTTTGCTACCCCTATATAGCCTTGTTCTGTGTTATTTGTTGAGCTAAAAGGTTTTCATCATGGAATTTCTATTTGTTTATGACAAGGTTTTCATAAGATTTGGTTTGAATTTGATGCTCTCCTTCTTCTAGATTTAATGAATTTCTATGCTCATGGTAATGCTGAAGTATTTTATTTACTTAAGCATACTATGAGGCTTTTTGTTAACCTAGATTTTCAAATTTCACATATTTATAAGGAAGCCAATTCTTTTGCTGACTTTCTTGCCAATTTGGGAGCCAAGTCTTCTTCTATGCAAATGTTTTCTAATGATGACATCCCTTTCCTTTTAAAGAGTCTTGTGAAATTAGATAAAACTAGTTTGCCTTATGTTAGAAGCTTTTAATATTTTCTCCTCCGTGGGGATTTGGCTTTCCCCTTGTTTTTGGTTTTGAATATTTCTGGTTTTCACTTATGCTAGATTGGTATTTATTTATTTCTGCTCCTAAACCTACATTTATTTTTTCTATTTGGTTTCTACCATTCTTTGGATGGGTTGGGGCTATCCTTCCATTCTTTGGAATTTTTCTGTATTTTTTATTTTTTTGGTTTTCTTTCTCTTCCATCTTGGTAGAGGTGTTTCCTACAGATGGAGGTTGTTTGGTCCTACTTGTTTTCTGATTGGTGTGGTTCTCTTTTTTGGTTGGATCTCTCTACAACCTTGTTTTTCTTGCTCTGTATTTTATAGTTGGTTGTTTACTATTGTTGTATGGCTGTGGGTTTTTTTCCTTTCTGGGTGTTGCTCATGCTATTTTTGTGGCCTTCTTGCTATGGTTGGATGTTCTGTCTCCTTGTTGTTTGCTGACTAGGATGGTTTTTCCAATTGTTTTTGGTTGTCCTTTCTCTCTTGGATCTCATCCTTCCAACTTGTTCCTATACTTAAGGATTTTACTGGTGCAATTTGGGGTGTAGCCCTCTTGGTTTGGGTTTGCTCATCTGTTGGTGTGACATTGTGTTGTTGTGGTTTTGCTCAAAGATAGAGGAGTTATGCAACCATAAGGGCTCTTTGTTCTTTGGTTATAGCTTGGAGAGCTATTTTCCTTTGATTGTTTATCCTTTCTTTATTGCTGCGCTGGAAGAGCATAAGGTTGGTTATTTCAGGTTTGCTATATTGTCTAATTATTTGGTGGGCCTCCTATAATACCAATGTTATATTTTTAACTAGTATTCTGAACTGGAAGGTGGCTAACTACTGGTTGGATGTTTTTTGGATTTGGCTGATGTTGTCCCTGTGGGATTCTTGTTTGCGGCTATCTTTGGCTATTGAATTATTTCTAACCATACAGGGTTTTTACCTTTTCTATTTTTAGCTATTGTATCTAACTATTTTAACTAGATTCTCATGTCTTTGGATTGGGATCGCTGGCTACTGTCTATGGCTTTTCTTAGGATTTTTTCAATATTTCTAAATGGATTACTCTTTTTTCTTTCATCCTGATGGTTCTAAGTCTAATAATTTGAATCCTTGGATGTCTTGGTGGCTCGCAGGGTGGACTACCTTGTTGGTTTCTTAGATTGGGTGCTCTAGCTGGCTGGTTGGGTTTAAAGAGTATTTACTTTGTTATAATTTTTTTGATCTTGTCAAGTTTATGTATGGATCTGGCTATTTACTTTTCAATTTTTCTCTTCTAATGTCTACCTGCTTGGATTTTCATTTTTGGATTGTGGTTGAACCTCTTCCCTTTCTTATTTTGTTGGTTGCCTTGCTTCCTATCATCCTTGATGTTAGTCTTACAATTAGTCTGGATATTATTATCATTTATGGATCTTGGCATGTCTTTTTAATAAAGGACCTTACCAATTATGATCATCATTTTTCCTTTGTTTGGTCTCTAATTAGTCCTATTTCCTTTATTGTGAGGTTTGCTCCTAGCAACTGTGTTAGAAATTCTTGGTGGTGGCTTTGGTGGTGCTAAGGCTTTCCTAATGTGTTACCTCCTTATATGCTATACTGAGTTTAATATATCTGATTTGCCCCCTCTAAGGACTTTGTACCTTTTCTTTGTGGCAATAAAAATCACTAATTTTCTAAAAAAAACCCCTAAACCCTAAACCCTAAATACTAAATCCTAAACCCTAAACCATATCCCTTCATTATCTTAGTTTTGCTGATGACTTCATTATCTTTTGCAATGCCTCTATTCATCACATTAAAAATATTAAGAATATTTTAAATAAATTTGGTAATGAAAGTGGTCTCTTTCTTAATGAAGGTAAAAGTTCTTTCATTCCTTCCTCTAAAATCTCTAGTAATAAGCTCAACCAAATCTTGAGAATTACTAATTTTCAGCAACAACAACTTCCGATTAAATATCTTGGTGCTCCGCTTTTAAAAGTCAGAAAAGATCACATCTTTTTGATGAATTAATCCAAAAAATCTCTAATAAAATTTCTGTTTGGGAATTACATTTACTCTCATTTGGTGGTAGACTCACTTTGCTTAAAAGTACCCTTAACTCCATGCCTTTATATCTTATTCAAACCATTGTGCTGACTAATTCAACCATTAATAGAATTGAGCTCCTTCTTAATAAATTCTTCTGGGGCTCAAATAATTCTACTAAAAGAATGCATTGGACCTCTTGGTATAAAAGATGTTGTACTCTAGCTGAAGGTGGGCTTGGCTGTAAGCCAATCAGGGAAGCTATCACTGCTTTCTCCTATAAACTCTGGTGAAATTTTAGGACCAACAATAGTCTTTGGGCTAATTTCATGACTACCAAATACTGCCAGGGTAAGCACCCTCTCATTTACCCTTACAAAGTGGGAGATTCGCTTGTATGGAATAGACTTTCTTCCATCAAATGGGAGGCAGAATCCTTAATTTCTTGGTGGATTAACTCTGGAACCTCTTTCTTTTGGCAAGATAATTGGACTGGAGATGGGTCCATTGATGATTTACTTTCTACCCACTCCACTACCGCTATTAAAGTGAACTCTTTCTGGCAGAATAATAAGTGGAACAATAGTATGCTTACTGACTATATTCCTTACTCTCTTTTAGATAAGCTTACTATCATTCTTATCATTCCTAACAATCATGATCAGATCCTTTTTAAGCTTTCCCAAAATGGTGATTTCAACCTTAAAAATGTCTGGATTCATATTAGAGAAGCTCATGATTTTTTCAATGTGTTTTTTAAACTTTGGAATAACACTATCCCTATTTCTTATTCTGTTCTAACTTGGAAAATTTTGAAAAAACTTCATCCCTATTGATTCCTTGATGTGGACTAGAGGTTTTTACTTACCTTCAAAATGCTACTGTTGTTTTCACATTGAGAATGTGAATCATGTATTAGTTAACAGAGCCATTGCTTCCAAACTTTGGGTTTGGTATGATGATCTTTCTAATATTATCAAATTTATTGGCTCCTTAACTCTATATCAACTCCTTGAAGTTTATTTTGAAAATACTATTAAAGGCCACATTAAAGTGATAACTTTTATCACTCTTATTTGGTTCATATGGATGGATAGAAATGATGCAAAACATCATGGGATTCCTATGAACCATAAGAGGATAATTGCTACAATTAAAGATAAAATCTGTGCTTTATTTAATGCCAGTTTAATTAACTACAATCAATTTAAAGGTAAATTTGTGGCCAATAAATTTTGACCATCCCAACTGTAAAGATGATAAGCTTGTTTATTGGAAAAAACCTCATGATAATATTATTAAACTTAATACTGATGGCTCCATTTCTCAAAATGCTTCTGGCTGTGGTGCCATTTTTAGAAACCTCAATGGTAAAGTTTTATGTGCCTTTGCTTATCCTCTTAATACATGTTCTGTTCTCTTTGCGGAGCTAATGGCTGTTAACAAAGCTATTGATATTTGCATACAAAAAGGTTGGCTTAATATTTGGATTGAGGTGGATGCCCTATTGCTGATTGATCAATTGACTTCCACTAAAGTGGAAAATTCAAAATTGTACTACCTCCTAAAGCATACTATAGCTCTCCTATCTCAACTCTATTTTAAAATCACTCATGTTTAGTGTGAAGGTAATGCGTGTGCTGATTATCTTGCTAATCTGGGGGTTAATTCTTTGATCAGCTTACACTTCCTAAACATTTGCGTGGATTGGTTAATTTGGATAATACTAGACTTCCTTATCAAAGAAACTAATTTCATCCTATGTTTTGGCCTGATTAAAATTTGTATTACTTTGTTTTATCTGTATGGCCATCTTCTGTTTATCTTTTATTTATTGTTGTTGCTCCTCTTCATTTTGCTGATGCATTTTCTTGATAATCTTTTCTGGTTCTATTGTGATCTCTGTAGCATCTGTTACTGGTTTTCTATTAATTATCCAATCTTTTTTTGGGGTCTTGCTATATCTGCTATTTCCCTTACTAATCGAAATGTGCTTCCTGTTTCTCTAATCTGTTGGATGGAGATGTCTTATTTTCTGATCTGCAGTGATGGGCTGCTTGCCATCAATACTATTTTTTGGGACTTACTGTATTTTGCTTTTCTTTTCACAATTGAGAATGTTTCCTGTCTCTTTTTCCTGTTGCCTATTCTCAAACTGATTCTTTATTCTAACTACCTGTATTGGAGGCTCACGTCTTTGTTGCTGCAGTTGTTGGTTTCCTATGATTTGCACAGTTTCATGGTGGGCCCTACTTTATTTGTATTTTCCCTTTTAAATAGGGTTGTGTCTTCTATCTTGCTAACCAACCCCCCTTCCTCAACCTGTAAGGGATGAATGTTTAATTTACCTATTATTATTAATGTTTCTTTGCATGATTGGATTTCCTTCTTGCCTTCCCTTCATCCTAATTTTACTGATGATGTTGGATTAGATGCTGGTCTGCTTTTCCTTATCTTGAAGGATCTTAATGATGGTTTTCTTCTGATCCCCATTTTGGGTCTATGTAATACTACCGCATTTACTGGATTACCCTCTGGGTGCAATATTTGGTTTGCTATCTTGGTTTGGTCTTGGTTGAATGGATTATCGGGTTTTATGCCCAGCAAGCTACTACTGGGGTTGTTTCTCTGATTGTATTTTTGTGTTGCTTGCGGTGGGGTGTAGCTTATCACCCGTGGCTTGTGAGGTATGGGCCTATCTGCCTTTTCATTCCTCTCTTGGATCATGTAGACTTGTGTATTTACTGTTCTGATCATGTTTTTATCAAGGTGATTATTAACATCTGTTTGGGTGACCAGGATTGGGGTTTTGCTTATAAACTGATTGGTTTTTTGGACATCTGTTTGGGTGTCCACCAGGCTGATTATTGCTTATAGCATTATTGATTTCTGATGCATTACCCTGTATCATCTCTATGGTTATCCTATATTGGTGGGTCTTGCCTTAGTTTTCCCAGCTATTGTTTAACTGTTTGTAGTCCTGTTTCCTGTTGGGTTCTTAAGTCGCTTTTTTAGGTTTGTGTCTCCTAATTTGCTAACCCGGTTGTGCTGCCCCTAAGAGTAAGAATGTTTTTATTGCTTGCCATCACTATTGCTTCCTTGAACGATTGGGTTTGTTTCGACTCTCCTCATTATTTCGGTGCTTGATGATGGTCGATTTTTCCCGAATTGGATTGTACTCGTTATTTTTTTATTTTCATTTTGGTTCTTTGTAATATTGGTACTGCCTACAATATCCTATGTTGGGTTCATTATTTGTGTTGCCATTTGGTTATTTCCAGCTGGGTCTTTCGGGCTCTTATGTTCTGCAGCCGTGCTTTTGCGGCTGGTTTTGTGGATGTTTTCCTGTTCTGTTGTTTGCTGATTGGATTACCATATTATCGAGGCCTTTGCAATATGGGTCTAGCTGCTTTTTCATTTCTCCCTTGGACTTCTAAACTTGTGCAGTTCTTTTGTGAGCATGCTATTATTAAGGTGTTTGTTAACATCTATTTTGCTAATACTGAATGGCTTCCCTCTTTGCGGGCTGTTTACCTGGACATGAGCTCTCATCTGGGTAGGGATGGTCCTGCATTTATGCTGAAGGTTTTAATTTGTTCAAGAGGCTTAATACTGCTTTGGTTTCCTACCTGACTTTCTCTTTGATGATTGTAGTGTACTTCTCCCCATTATTTATGGCTTGCTGTTTTGGAGTTGCCTACTGGTTGTGTTTACTCATGCTTCTTCTTGATATTCATATTTATTATTGTGGTCATATTAATATTATGGTGGATGTGGCCAAGATTTTAATCTAGATTGGAATGTTGTTGACTCTACATTCTCATGCTTTGTTGACATCAGTTGGTGGTACTTATCTTATATGGCGTTGGTGGCATTCCTTTATCATTCAGATCTATGTTGTTTTTTTTTCTATGTGTATGTGGCTATATTTTGGACATGCGGGTACTAAGACCATATGAATTCCTCCCAAGGGCAGCTTTTCCATATCAGGTATGTGGGCTATGATGGCTGGGATGATTTCACTCATCATTTGGCTGGTAGTAACACTTGTGATGTAACCCTTCATTGGAAGTTTGGATGCTCATGTTTGTATCTGCCCCAATTTTGTGTGACTGAGCCTGAGCCCATTCTCACACACTCTCCTATAATTCTCTCTTACAATTCTACTTTTACTTTTAATTTAATTTTATTTTGAACTAATTTAATTGTGCTAACTTTTTCTTTTAGATGCTTGTAGAATCTGTGACTTTTTCTTGTTGGCTTTTTTTCCAATGGAGGCATAGGCTACTCTCATCCTCAAGAGCTTATGATGAAGATGGTCCAAAGGCTTTTCTTTTTTATCAATTTATATATGTTACTTTCCTTTCCCTTTTGCTTTATTTTGATTGTACTTAGACAGGGGATTTACTCTCTAGGCTATTTTTGTAGCTCTTTGAGCAGTAGTTCTTGAGTTTATCCACTCTTAAGGACCATGTAACCTCTTTTTTATGGCAATAAAATTCCCCTATATGGGGTTCCAAAAAAAAAAAACCCTAAACCTTATCCCTGACCTTAAACATAAACTCTAAACCCTAATCTATAAACCTTAAACTTTAAACCCTAAACCTTAAACCATAAACTAACCCTAAACCCTAAATCCTAAAAACTAAAAACCCTACACCCTAAAGCCTAAACCCTAAATCCTAAACAAACCCTAAACCCTAAGCTAACCCTAAACCACAAAACCCTACACTGACCCTAAACCTAAATCCTGCCACAAATCCTAAACTTCTAATCAACCCAGCCTTCAATTCTTAAACTTAAACCCAAATCATGGCTAAACCTAAATCTACCTGACCCTAAACCTCACTGAGCCCTGGGCCCTAAACCCTGAGCCAAAATCTCTAAACTCCTCTAAACCTGGGCCCTAACTCCCAATCCTGCAAACTGACCTCCTGACCTGACCACTGGGCCAACCCCATACTGACCCTATCACACTGGGCCCTAAAATCACAACTAAACCTAAACCCTGGCCTAAATAAAAAATATAAAATAAAATAAATTAAAAACCCTAAACCTGACACTAAACCTAAACCTTATACTAAACCCTAAACCCTAAAAACCTAAAAACTTAAACCTAAATGAAGTAAAACCTAAAAATAAAATAAATATAAAAAACCTAAGCCTAGATAAAGTAAAATAAAAAGATAAAATAAAAACCTAAACTAAAACTTAAAGCTAAACCTAAAAATAAAATAAAATAAACTAAAATAAAATTAATAAAAACCTAATCGAAACTAGAAAATAAAATAAACCTAAGAATAAAAAACCTAAATAAAATAAAAACAAAACGTACAATAAAAATAAAATAAACCTAAAATAAAATAAAATAAAAACTAAATAAAAATGTAAACCTAAAAAATAAAACTTAAAATAAAAAAACCCTAAACTAAAAAAAATCCTAAACCAAAAATAAAAATAAAATAAACCTAAACCAAAACTAAAATAAATAAAACTTTCACCTAATCCTAAAATAAACTAAATCTAAACCTAAACTAAATAAAATAAAATAAACTAAAAATAAACCTAAATCGAAACTAAAAAATAAAAACTAAAAATATACCAAAAATAAAAACCTAAAACCTAAACCAAAAAAAATAAAATACAAACCTAAACTTAAACTTAAAAATAAAAATAAAAACTAAACCTAAAAAATAAAAAAATTAAACCTAAAATAAAATAAAACAAAATAAAAAACCTAAATTAAATTAAATAAACCTAAATTAAATAAACTAAATTAAATAAAAATAAAATTAAATTAAATAAAGTAAACAAATAAAAAATAAATTAAATAAACATAAACCTACAAGTTTACTTAATTTAAAAAAATTAAATATTTAACAAAATTAAAAACTTAAAAAACCCTAAACCCTAAAACTAACCCTAAACCCTAAACCCTTAACCCTAAACCCTAAACCCTAAACCCTAAACCCTAAAATCCTAAACCTTAAACCCTAACCACTGACCACTGGATAAACATAAACCCTAAACCCTAAACCACAGACCTGACCCTAAACCCTAAACCACACTAACCGTAAACGCTAAATTTTAAAAACCTTAAAACATAAACCTAAAATAAATAAAACATAGAAATAAAATACATAAATAAATAAATCAAAACATAAACAAAAACCTAAACCTATACCTAAACATAAACCTAAACCTAAAAATAAAATAAAATGAAAAATAAAAACTAAACTAAAAGAAAATAAATAAAAACAAAAATAAACCAAAGAAATATAAAACCTAAATAATAGAACCAAAATGTAAAATAAAAATAAAATAAACCTAAAATATTATAAAATTAAAACCTAAACCTAAAAATAAATAAAAAATAAAACCTAAACCCTAAGCTAAAAACGAAAAACCTAAACCAAAAATAAAAAAAATAAAATTAACCAAAACCTAAACTAAAATAACTAAAATCGAAACCTAAACCTAAAATAAACTAAACCCTAAAATAAAATAAAATAAAACTAAAAAATAAACATAAACCTAAACTAAAAAAACATAAAATAAGCTTAAAATATAAAACCTAAACTTAAAAAGTTAAATTAAAAACCAAAACTAAAATAAATAAAATTAAAATAAGAAACTGAAATAAATAAAAATAAAAAATAAAGATAAACAAAAATATAAAATGTTAATTTTTTAAAAATAACCCTAAACCCTAAACCCTAAAACTAACCCTAAACCCTAAACCTACAATCATAAACCCTAAAACCTACAACCCTAAACCCTAAACCCTAAACCCCAAACCCTAAACCCTAAACTCTAAACCCTAAACCCTAAACCCTAAACCTTAAACCCTAAAACCTAAAAACTGAAACCTAAATTAAATAAAATCTAAAAATAAAATAAATAAACCTAAACCTAAATAAAATAAAATAAAAATCTAAACTAAAACCTAAACCTAAAAATAAAATATAAAAAAAATAAAAACTAAACTAAAATAAAGTATATAAAAACCAACATAACTACAAAATTAAATAAACCTAAAAAAAACTTAATTAAAATAAAACCCAAATGTAAAATAAAAATAAAATAAACCTAAAATAAAATAAAAAAAACTAAATAAAAATGTAAACCTAAAAAATAAACCAAAAATAAAAACTAAAAATAATTAAAAAATTAAAACCTAAAGCCTAAATTTAAAAAAAAACCTAAACCAAAAATAGAAGAAATAAAATAAACCTAAACTAAAATAAACTAAACTGAAATAAATAAAACCTAAACCAAAAATAAACTAAACCTAAGCCTTAAACTAAATAAAATACAACAAACTAAAAATAAACCTAAACTTAAACTAAAAATTAAAACCAAAAAATAAACCTAAAATAAAAACCTAAAAACTAAACCTAAAAAAAAATAAAATAAAAACCTAAACATAAACCTAAAAATAAAAAATAAAACTTAAACCTAAAAAATAAAAAAAAACTAAACAAAAAAATAAACATAAACCTAAACCTGAACCTAAAAAACAAACTAAAATAAAAAAATCAACCTAAAATAAATAAACTAAACAAAATAAAAAAATAAGCCTAAATAAAAATATAAAATAAAATAAAGTAAAATAAATAAATAATAAACTAAATAAACCTAAACCTACCATTTACTTAATTCTGTTTAAAAAAGCCCTAAAGCCTAAACCGTAAATCTTAAACCCTAAACCATAAACCCTAAACACTAAACCATAAAACTAAACCTAAACACTAAGCCTAAACCCTAAATCCTAAACCATAAAAATCCTAAACCCTAAACCCTAAATTTACCCTAAATCCTAAGCTAACCCTAAACCCTAAACACTAAAAACCCTTAACCCTAAAGCCTAAATACTAAACCCTAAACCCTAAAACCTAAACCCTAACACTAAATCCTAAACCCTATAACTCTAAACACTAAAACTCTAAAGCCTAAAATCCTAAACCCTAAACCCTAAACATTAAACTCCTAAACCTTAAACCCTAAACCCTAAAAACCTAAAAACTTAAAAGCCTAAACCTAAGATGAATAAAACTTAAAAATAAAATAAATAAATAAAACCTAAACTTAAATTAAATAATAAATTAAAAATTAAAAATCAAAACTAAAACCTAAACTTAAATCTAAAATTTAAATAAATAAAAAAACATAAACACAAATAAAATAAATAAATGAAATAAATAAAAACCTAAACTAAAACGTAAATGTAAACTTAAAATTAAAATATAAAAAAACAAAATTAAAATAAATAAAAACCTAAACTAAAATAAAAAATTAAATAAATCTACAAATAAAAAACTAAATTAAATAAAAACTTAACATAAAATATAAATTAATAAACCTAAAATAAAATAAAATAAAAACTAAATAAAAACCTAACCTAAAAAATAAACCTAAAAGTAAAACATCAAAATAAATCAAAAATAAAAACCTAAACATAAACTAAAAAAATAAACTAAAATAAATAAAACTGAAACATAAACCTAAGATAAACAAAACCTAAACCTAAACTAAATAAAATAAAATAAACTAAAATTAAACCTAAACTTAAACTCAAAAATAAAACTTAAAAATAAACTTAAAATAAAAACCTAAAACCTAACCCTAAAAAAATAAAATAAAAACCTAAACGTAATTATAAAAATAAAAAATAAAACTTAACCTTAAAAATAAAATAAAAATAAAGCTAAAGTAAAAAAATAAACATAAACCTAAACTTAAACTAAAAAATAAACTAAAATAAAAAAACCTAAACTGAAATAAATAAACATAAAATAAAGAAACTAAACTGAATGAAAATAAAAAAATAAACTAAATAAAAATATAAAAGAAACTAAATAAACTAAATAAATGTATACCTACTAGTTTACTTAATTTTTTAAAAAAAAAACTTTAAATCCTAAACCCTAAACCCTACTAGTTTGTATGTACTATTTCTATATTTGTTAATAGAATTAAAAAAATAAAGGATATTTCTGGTTTTTCTCTTCAATGTCTTCCTATCAAATATTTAGGCTCTCATTTATATTATTGTCCTAAGAGATCTCATCTCTGAGAGGTTATCCAAAATATTAATAAAGTTTCTACTTGAATTTCATTTTTTGGTGTTAGATTAATTGTTATTAAAAGTATTCTCTTCCTTTATTTTTGTTGCTTAATATTGTTTCTACTCTTATTATTTGAATTGAATGAATTTTAATAAATTTTTAAAGTTTTTTGGTTCTAGCCATTCACCAAAAGGTTTCATTAGGCATCTTGGTCTATGTATGAAAATTTTATTTGAAGGTGGTATTGGTTAGTCTGATGATTCCACCAATGTTTTACCTATAAACTATGGTGGAATTTTAGAAGAATGTTAGTCTTCTGCTAATTTTATGAATTTCAAATATTTCAAAGGTAACCATCCCTTAATTTGTAACTATAAACATGGTGATTCTATTGCTTAGAAACACCGCTGATGTTAAATTGTAGAACCTCTCATCAATGGTTCTTCCTTTTTTTGGCAAGGTAACTAGATGGGGGTTTCTTCTATTGATTCTATGTTTAATACTTATTTAACTTCTTCTTTAAAAGTTATTTAACTTCTTCTGAATCCATTTGTAATAATATCACCAATATTATTAATGATGGTACTATTTTGGATCAAGTTCTTTACAGCATTTCTAGTAATGGTGATTTTTCCCTTAAAGATACTTGGTAACATATTTGAGTTAATAAACCCTTTTCTCCTATCATTCTTAAAATCTGGAATAATATTATTCCTAACTCTTATTTGATTCTTATTTGGAGGATTTTAAGGGGTTTTATTGCTATTTATTCTTTGCTTTTGGACAAAGGCTTTTATCTTCTTTCTAAATCCATGTGTAGCTTTTATATTGAGAATGTTAGTCATGTTTTTGTTAATGGTGCCATTGCCTCTAAAGTTTGGGGTTAGTATGAGGTGTTATTTAACTTAAGTTGTTTTAATGGTAATCTTTCTTTAATGGAACTTCTTAACTCTTATTTTCTAAACACTATCAAAGGCATATCAAAATTGATTTTACTTTTATTTGGTTTATTTGGCTTAAATAATTGATGTTAAGCATCGAATGTTCCTATGAATCATAAGATGATTATATAAGACTAAAGATAAGATTTTTTCTTTACATAAGGTCGCTTTCTTAATGGTACTAATTATAGAGGTTGCAAGTTTGTTGCCTAAAGTTGGATATCAAGTTTCCTTTGACTCATCCCTACTTATAAAATCATTTACGGATTAAGCCTAATTGTTGTATTAAAATTAATAGTGATGGCTCTATTGCACTTAACAAGTTAGTTGTGGTATTTTTAAAATAGTCTTGGGAATATTATCTTGATTTTTCCACTCTACTACTTTTATTATTATGGATGAATTGATGGCTATTTGCTCTAAGCTGTTTGGACAAAATTTTCTTACTATTTGGTTGGAATCATGTTGAGATGGTTGTTGCTATATCATAAGGGTAATTCTAAGCTTTTCTATTTAATTATGAATATGTATTTCATTATTTCTAAACTTTCAATTAAAATGACTCATATTTTGAGGCAATCCTTGATTTTTAGTGGATTAGGGAGCATGATTTTAAATTGTTTATCAATGATATTATTCAAATTTAGAGGCCTTTCTAACTTAGATAAAGATGGTTTGCCTTTATGTTAGATTTACTTAGTTTCTTTTCTCCTTCTATTGTGGTTTCCTCTTTGTCATGCCTTGGTGGTATTCTATTCTCATTGTTATTGCCTTCCCTTGGGGTTTTACTTCTTCTATCCCTCTATTTTGTTTCACCTTTTTTTATTTTTCTTTATTGTTTGTCTCTTTATGTTTTATATGTTTCTGCTATTTTTGGTTACTCATTGGTTTTTTTTTTTTTTCCATAAACCCTCTTCCTTCATTTCTTTAGGCTATGCTTTTATTCTACTATGGATGTTTGGTTGGTGGTATTTTTTATCTCTACTTGGTTATGGTCCCGCTTTGGTTT
Source organism: Cymbidium sinense (assembly GCA_021442155.1). NCBI lineage: Eukaryota > Viridiplantae > Streptophyta > Magnoliopsida > Asparagales > Orchidaceae > Cymbidium > Cymbidium sinense. Next base: position 145,407 of record JAKCPB010000068.1, read on the forward strand.
TCTTTCTTCAACTCTTCTTCTATTCTAGTTGGTTCTATTATTTATCCTCTATTGTATAAATTGGTCGGTTTGTTTATTTTTCCTTTTGATGGTTGTTACTTGTATGGATCCGCTATTGGTGCACCTTGTTTGTTAAATGATGGCTAGGATGATTTTCTTCTATATATTGGTACCTTTTGTGATTGTAACCCTTCTTTAAAGTTTAGTCTAATAAATTTTTCTTTTTAACTGAGCCCCGATTTCCTAAACTAAAAAAAAACCTAAAACTAAAATAAACAAAATAAAATAAACCTAAACCTAAACTAAAATAAACTAAACTAAAATAAATAAAACCTAACTCTAATCCTAAAATAAACTAAGCCTAAACCTAAACCTTAAACTAAATAAAATAAAATAAATAAAAAATAAACTTAAACTTAAACTTAAAAAAAAATAAACCTAAAATAAACCTAAAATAAACCTAAAACTAAAACTAAAATAAAACATAAACCTAAAAAAACATAAACTTAAAAAATAAAATAAAAATAAACCTAAACTAAGAAATAAACGTAAACCTAAACCTAAACCTAAAAAATAAACTAAAATAAAATACCTAAACTAAAATAAATAAACCTAAAATAAATAAATTAAATAAAATAAAAATAAAAAATAAACTTGAATGAAATTATAAACTAAAATAAATAAAAATTAAACTAAATAAACCTAAACCTAATGGTTTACTTAATTTATAAAAAACCCTAATCCCTAAATCCTTAACCCTAAACCCTAAACCCTAAACCCTAAACCCTAAACTAACCCTAAACCCTAAACCTTAAACCCTAAATCTTAAATCCTAAACCCTAACCTTAAACCCTAACCCTGACACTAAACCCTAAACACTAAATCCTAAACCCTAAAACCATAAAACCTAAACTCTAAACTAACCCCCCCAAACCCAAAACTAACCTTAAACCTAAAGCTAACCCTAAATACTAAACCCTAAACCTTAAACCATAAACACTAAAAACCATAAAGCCTAAACACTAAACCTTAAACCTTAAACCTTAAATCCTAAAATCCTAAACCCTAAAACCCTAAACCCTAAACCCTAAATCATCAAACATAAACTTTAAAAACATAATAACCTAAACTTAAACTAAATAAAATATAAAAATAAAATAAATAAAGAAACTAAAACCTAAATAAAATAAAAAAGTAAAATAAAATAAAAGCCTCAACCTAAACCTAAAAAAACTAAAATAAAATAAATAAAAACATAAACTAAACTAAAATATAAGATAAACCTCAGAATAAAAAACCTAAATAAAATAAAAACTAAACTTAAAATAAAAATAAATAAACCTAAAATAAAAAATAAGAAACTAAATAAAAACCTAAACCTAAAAGTAAAACATAAAAATAAATAAAAAAGAAAACTTAAACTTTAAACTTACAAAAACCTAAACATAAAATAAAAGTAAAATAAACAAAAGAAAATATACTTAAACCTAAACTAAAACAAACTAAACTAAAATAAATAAAACCTAAACCTAAATCTAAAATAAACTAAACATAAAGCTAAACCTAAATAAAATAAAATAAAATAAAAATAAACCTAAACCTAAACTAAAAAATAAACTAAACGAAACCTAAACCTAAAAAAAATAAAATAAAACCTAAACTTAAACCTAAAATAAAAAAATAAACCTAAACCTAAAAAATAAAATAAAAAAACTACTAAAAATAAACCAAACCTAAACCTAAACCTAAAAAATAAACTAAATAAATAAACCTAAAATAAATAAACTAAACTAGATAAAATAAAATAAAAAAAATAAAGTAAACTAAAATAAACAAAAAATATACTAAATTAACCTAAACTATTTGCCATTATTAAAGAAAACTTAAACCCTAAATCATAAACCCTAAACCCTAAACCTTAAACCCTAAATCCTAAACCCTAAAACCTAAACCTTAAACCCTAAATCCTAAACCTACCACCCTAAACCCTAAACCTAAACCCTACACCCTAAAAAACCTTAAACCCTAAACCCTAAAACCCTAAACCCTAAACCCTAATCTTAATCCTAAACCCTAAACCTCAAATCGTAAATCCCAAACCCTAAACCTAATCTAAATTAATGAAGTTAGACATAAAGCCATGATTATTTATATGATTAGAACACTTGAATGAAGAATGGATAAGATAAAAAATAGCAAAATCAAAAAAAATATTCAACATAAGAAAATAAATCCATTAAAATTATAAAATAAACCTAAACCCTAAAACCTAATAAACCTAAACCTAAACCTAAACCTAAACCATATGAATAAATAAACTAAAAAACATCAAACTATACTAAAGGGAGGTGAAGAAGGTGAAAATAAATGGTGGTGGGGATCCAAGGTGCTCGTGGATATGGAGGTGGTCAAAAAAGAGCGCTAGAGGCAAACATGGTAAGGGAGATTAAATAGATGGTGATCCTAGAGGCTGCGCCTAAACCGGAGAAACCAAGAATATCCGACTACTAAAGGAACTCTTTAGAGACTTCTTTATAGATTTATGTGTTTCATTTTCATCTATGTCTCATTTTATCCAGAGAACTGGTGTGTTTGGATGATGAAATGAAAAAGAAGAAATGTTGAATTTGAATTTATTCTCTGTTAAAAAAAAACTAATTACCCTAAAGCCTAAACTAAAACCTAAACCCTAAACCTAAAACCTAAACACTAAACCATAAACCCTAAACCCAAAAAATAAAAAAACAAAAAAAAACCCTAATGCTAAACCTTATACCCTAACACTAAAAAAACTAAAACTAATAAAACTATAAACTACAACCCTAAACCTAAAACCTAAAACAAAACACTAAACCCAAATCCTAAACCTAAAAAACCTAAACCTAAAACCTAAACCCAAACCCTAAATCCTAAACCTTAAACTAAACCCTAAACCTAAACCATAAAATCTTCAAATAAACCCTAAACCTAAACTCAAACCCTAAACCCAAAACCTAAAACTAACCCTAAACCCTAAACCATAAACCCTAACCACTAAAAAGCTAAAAACCTAAACCTAAATTAAATAAACCAAAAAATAAAATAAATAAATAAACATAAACCAAAATATAATAAAAAAAACATAAACTAAAACCTGAATCTAAACCTAAACCTTAACCTAAACCTAAAAGAAAATAAAATAAAAATTAAAAACTAAACTAAAATAAAATAAATAAAAACCTAAACTAAACTAAAAAATAAAAAACCTAAATAAAGTAAAAACTAAACCTAAAATAAAAATAAAATAAACCTGAAATAAAATAAAATTAAATAAAATAAAAACTTAAACCTAAATAATAAAGTAAAAAATAAAACAAAAATAAAATCTAAACCCTAAAATAAAAATAAACCTAAACCTAAACCTAAAGTAAACTAAACTTGAACCTAAACCTAAACTAAATAAAATTAAATAAACTAAAAATAAACCTAAACCTAAACTAAAAGATAAAACATAAAATTAAACCAAAAATAAAAACCTAAAACCTAAACCTCAAAAAATAAAATAAAAGCCTAAACCTAAACCTAAAAATAAAAAATAAAACTAAAACCAAAAATATATAAAAAAAATAAAACTCATCTATAAAATAAACCAAAACCTAAACCTAAACCTTAAAAATAAACTAAAATAAGAAACCTAAACTAAAATAAATAAAACCAACTAAATAAAAATAGAAACTAAACATAAATAAAATTAAAAATTAAAATAAACTAAATAAACCTAAACCTACTGATTTACATAATTTTTTTTAAAAAAAACCCTAAATCCTTAAAACCTTAAACCTTAAAGCCTAAATAGTAAACCCTATACCCTAAACCCTAAACCCTAAAACCCTAATCCCTAAAATCCTGAACGCTAAACCCTAAACCATAAGCACTAAACCCTAAGAACTTAAAAACCTAAACCTAAAAATAAAATATTTAAAAAAACCTAAACCTAAATGAAATAATAAAATATAAACCTAAACCTAAAAAGAAAATAAAATAAACTAATCAAACAAACTAAAATAAAATAAATAAAAAGAGAAACTAAATAAAAAAATAAAATAAATCTAAGAATAAAACCTAAATAAAATAAAACTAAATGTAAAAATAATAAACCTAAAATAAAAATAAAATAAAATAAAAATCTAAACTTAAAAAATAAACCTAAAAGTAAAACCTAAAAATAAATAAAAAATTAAACCTAAACTCTAAACTAAAAGAAACCTAAATCTAAAATAAAGAAATAAAGAAAATAAAGTAACCCTAATCCAAAACTAAAATAAACTAAACTAAAATAAATAAAACCTAGACCTAAACATAAACCTAAACCTAACCTAAATAAAATAAAATAAACTGAAAATAAACCTAAACCTAAACTAAAAAATAAAATCTAAATATAAACCTAAAATAAAAACCTAAAACTTAAACCTTAAAAAAAAATAAAAACCTAATCCTAAACCTAAAAATAAAAAATAAAACCTAAACCTAAAAAATAAAATAAAAATAAAACTCAACTAAAAAATAAACCTATATTGTAACCTAAACCTAAAAAATAAACTAAAATTATAAAAACAAAAATAAATAAACTAAACTAAATAAAAATAAAAAATAAACTTAAAAAAATAAAAAATAAACTAAATAAACCTAAACCTACTGATTTACTTAATTTTTTTGTTTAAAAAGATAAAAAATAGTAAACCCTAAATCCTAAACCCTAAACCCAAAACCTTAAACCTACAACCCCTCTGGCGATTAAACCCTAAACCCTAAACCCATCCTCCTCCCTCTCTCACAAGGCCCCTCTCATTTGGTTCTCTGTGGATTGGCTGTAATTGGCCACTCTGCTTTCTCAGAGGTGACAGATCGCTCCCATGTGACATCCTTGATTAGAGCAATGGAGGCTCGGTCTCTAATCCCCGTCGCTTCGACGCCGCAAGACTTTATTACTCTGTGTTTTCTCGATTCATTGACATGCTAATGTACCTATTATTAAATCATTCAAAGATGCTTTATCTGGTAAGATCTCTAGCTCAATGTTTGCTTAATCTCATTTCACATCTTATCGCGGATTGCCAGAATGTGTGATCAAGATGTTGAGAAACTTGCTAAGCCCTTCGAAGTTCGCTTTGGTGGGTAAATTCTCCTCAACTTGATAATATTATTTTCTTTCATAGATTAAAATTATCGTACTTTTCTCTATCTGTCGATCGATCCTCACACATTCTTATTCAACTCAAATGATTTAGATTACTCATGTTTTGCTCGTCGCTCTTACTACGCATAATTGTTAAATGTGGCTATTGAAATGGTCGCCTCTTTGATGTCAAAGAGGAATCTCCCATTGTCCCTCTTTGGCTTGCTTTTCCTAACATGCTAATACACTATGTCACTCATCAAGTTTTGTTTGTCTATGACTTTTGGTAGGCCTCTCCAAATAGACCAAGCAAAGGCCACTAGATCTAGGCCATCTGTTCAGATTCTCGCTGAGATAGACATCACAAAAAAATATCCCAAAGAGGTTTGATTGGCTTTTTGGATATAGTCAAAAGTCGAATTCAAAATTTTCCCTGCCTTTTGCACTCACAAAGAAGATTCACGCACCATCACTTAGAATGCTTTGTGTTTCATCCTAATCTCAGAAAAAATTTACCATAGAATATGAATACCATTAATGGAACTGGGAAAACCACCACTCTAGTATATGTGCTTAAAAATACTCAAAAAGAACCTCTCCTCCCTACACCTCCTATTGATCTTGGAAAACACTGACCTTGGTACTAAAACCATTGAGGGTGACAATACCAATGCCAATTTACCTAACCTCACCCTTGTAATAACTGTTTCCACATAGTTCTTTTGCTTCATTTAAATCCTACAAAAATATGAATGGTAGCCTTATATTGGACACCCAATTAAACAATTTGAATGGGAATCATATAATGGACCAAAACAATGATGACCCTATGGCTGTAACATATTGAGAAAGATATTTGTACTACTAATGGTGCTAGAACTTCCCCATCTATTTCCCTTTAGAGTGATAATCAATTGAACCCACACTTCACTAAGAAGGTGAAATCCTCTTCTAAAACATTGATTGATTCTTCTACTATTTCTAAACCCAAAATCAATCACTTTCGATGGAGATAATTTGGATTTTGATAGACCCTTTCAAATTGTTAAAACAAAAAACCTACAAAGCAAAATTTTCTAATAATAACCTCACTAGAACCACTTCTTCTTCCACCCCACACAAGTAATGTGTCATCATTTCTCTCCTCTCTTTCCTTTCTTTTTTCCTTTTCCCTTTGGTTGTCCCCTTATGATTAATTTTCTTATTTGGAATATCCAGGTTGTGGGTCTCTTCCTATCCGAATCATGTTAGAGTCTTTGTCGTTCATAATATCAAGTTATTTGTTCTTATTGAACCTTTATTAATTCTTCTAAGATTGCTTTTGTCGCTAGATCCCTTGGTTTTCATAATTTCTTCTTCAATCTTAATAATAAAATTTGGTGCTTTTGGCACAACTCCATCACCATTTCCATCATTGATGATCTTGACCAATTGGTTAATGTCAAAATCTCCTTAGGTGACTTATCGCCTTTTGGCTCTTTTATCTATGCTTCGTAATAAATGGTAGGAACATCCTTTGGAATCACTTACACACTTGCTTCCTCTAACCTTCCCTTGGTTGGAGGTGATTTCAATACTATCATAGCTAGTTCGTAAAGAAGGGAGGATGTTCTCCTAACCTTCATTCCATGGAGGACTTCTCAAATATGATCCTTGATTGCACCGATCGACATTGACTTCACGCGGCACAACTCTAGACTTTGGCAACGCCTTGATAGGACTCTTTTAATTCTCTTTGGATCAGTGGCCTACTACCATTGTTGAGCATTTGAGCGTAACTTTGTCTCCACCATGCTCCTCTTTGATTTCCTTCAAAAATCCCCTAACCCATCTACTCTCCTTCGATTTCAAAATATGTGGACCCAACATAGTGACTTCATCAATGTCGCTCTCATTGGATGGCCCCTATTTTCCGTGATAATTCTGTTAGGTATGACTGCCTTTGGCTTAAGCTCAAAAGACTTAAACAAAATCTCAATTGGTGGAAACAAACACATTTTTAAAAACCTTTTCACAAATCTTAAAGCTATGGAACAAGAGGTTTGTTCTCTTGAAGAGGCTGTCTCAACTGATCCCAATAAACTTGAGGAGTTGAACATTTCCAAGAATAACTTGGTTAATTATCAAAACATGGAAGAAACCTATTAGGCCAAAAAAGCCACAAGCAAACATATTCGATGACGTAAACACCGTGTATTTTCATGCCATTTGTAATAAAAGCCTTAAACTTGATTAAAAAATTAAGAACTCTAATGGTGAATGGATAACCGATAATAATGATATTAAGGATTCTATCATACATCATTTCCAAACTTTATTAAATTCTAACTGTCGGGAACTTTATCAAACACCCATCTTATCCCTTCTACAATGGAGGATAATCATTTACTCACTATGTGTCCTTCAAGAGGAGATTAGTAATACTCTTAAGAACATGAACACCGACTGCTCGCCCCCGGCCAATTCTTCTTTCAAAGATTGTTGGCCATTTATTAAAACCGATCTAGTTGATGTCGTTATTGATTTCTTTGATGGCAATCCATTCCCAAATACTTTTCAAGCACTTCTATTGTCCTTATTTCCAAAAACAATCAATCTTGTATTTTGACCGATTAGTCTTTGCACCTTTTTTTCAAAAAACTCATTGCTAAATTAATAAATAATAGGCTTAGCCCTTGCTTCCTAAAATCATCTCACCAAACCAAACTGTTTTGTTAAACATAGAGCAATATCGATAATTTTCTTCTTCAAGAGTCGGTTCATGACATTGATGTCCCTTCTAGAGGAGGCAACATCTTATTCAAACCGACATCACTAAAGCCTGACAATCTCTCATGGGATTTTCTTTTCAAATCCTTTGTTTGGTTTTTCGATAGTTTTATCCGATTATAAAAGGTGTATCACTTAATGTCCGTTTATGGTTATCATGAATGGTGAGTCCATAGGTTTCTTTCCTTCTAGCCATGGTTTGAGGCAAGGTGACCCACTATCACCTTCTCTTTTTATCATCGCTATTGAATACTTATCAAGGAGCCTTAACGATCTTTTCGCTAATAATCCTAATATGTCTTTTAAAACTCATGGAGGTTTCCTATTTTCATCTTAGCTTTGGTGATGATTTCATTATCTTCTCAACGGCTCCCTTCAACATGTTAAAACCATTAAGAACCCCTAAATGATTTTGGTAAAGTTAGTGGTCTTTTCTTAATGAAGGAAAATGCGCTTTTATTCCTTCAACCAAGATTCCTCCTAATAGACTTAACCAAATATCCGAATTACTATTTTAAGCAAAATCAACTCCTCTTAATTACCTCTCCGCTTTTAAAGGCCAAAAAGATCTCACCTTTTGATGATCTAATCTAAAATTTCTAACAAAATTTTGGTTTGGGAATTTCATTTACTCTCTTCTGGTAGTTTACCTTGATCAAGAGCATTCTAAATTCCATGCCTATATACCTTCTTCAAACCATTGTGCCTACCAACTCTACCATCAATAGAATTGAGCGCCTCTTAATCAAATTTTTCCGGGGAACCAATACCTCCTCTAAAAGAATGTCATCTTGGTCTAAAAGTTGTGGTACCTCTTGAAGAGGGAGGTCCGGGATGTAAATCCATCAAAGAAGTTATCAATGCCTTCTCCTACAAACTTTGGTGGAATTTTAGAGCAAAATAGTCTTTGGGCAATTTCATGACTTCTAAATATTGTGGTAAACATCCTCTCATTTGTCCCTTTAAATCGGGTGATTCTGTGTGGAGAAGACTTTGTTCTCACAAATGGGATGCAATCCTTAATTTTTTGGGGCATAAACTCGCAATTCCTTCTTTTGGCAAGACAACCGGAGTGGTTGTGATCCATTGATGACTTACTCTACACTCACCCACTTCGCTATTAGAGTTAATTCATTCGCAAAACCTCAAGTGGAACACTAGTAAGATTATCGATTCTATTCCTTCCACTTTCTTAAATATGATTACTAATATTCCTATCACTCCTAACAATCATGATCATATTATCTTTAAGCTATCTCATAATGGGGATTTCAACCTTAAAAATGTGTGGCTTCACACTAAAGACACTCAGGATTCTTCTATTGTGTTCTCCAAAATTTGGAATAACAATATCCCCTCTTCTTATTCTGTTCTAACTTGGCATATCCTAAAAAACTTTATTCTTGTTGATTCTTTGTTGTGGGGTAAAGGGTTTTATTTACCCTCTAAATGTCAATGTTGTTCTCATATTGAGAATGTTAACCATGTTTTTGTTAATGGGGCTATTGCCTCTAAAATTTGGATTTAGTATGACGATCTATTCAACACTGTTAATTTTAATTGTTCTTTTACTTTATATCAACTTCTTGAAGTTTACTTTGACAATGCAATTAAAGGTCATATTAAAATCATAATCGCCATTACTCTTATTTGGTTCATATGGATGGACCGAAATGAAGCTAAACATCATGGAATTTGTATGATCACATGAGGATTATTGCTAAAACTAAAAACAAAATTTATGACTTGTTTAAAGCTAATTTAATTCATCACAAACATTTTAAAGGTCAGAATCAGAATAAACTGGGCCTCAACCTTCCGCACTGCCTTACTATCGAAATGATAGAATGGTTTTGGAAAAACCTCTTGATCATATTATTAAAATTAATACGATGGCTTCTCTCATAATGGCTCGGTTGTGGAGGCATTTTCGTGGATTCTAAGGTATAGTCCTATGTGCATTTGCTTATCCCCTTATTTCCAAAGATCTCTTATCTGAGCTTATGGCAGTCCACAAAGCTCTAGAAATTTGTCTTCAAAATGGCTGGCTCAATATTTGGATAGAGGTGGACGCTCTTCTACTGATTAACCTTTTGACTTCTACCAATATGAGCAATGCTTGTTTGTACTACCTCCTCAAGCAAACTAGGGATCTTCTCTCTCAACTGAATTTTATCATCACTCATGTTTGGCGTGAAGGTAATGCCTGTGCTGATTACCTTGCAAATTTGGGTGCGAGATTAGACAAGATATCATCTTGATCAATTTACATTACCCAAATACTATGTGGTTGTTAACTTGGATAATTCTCGGGCTTCCTTACCTCGAATCTAATTCTCCTCGCCTCCCTTTTTTTGGTTTTGTTTCCTTGTGTTCTTTATGGATACTCCATATCATTCCGTCTTGTGCTCTTGCCATGACTTTCGCTTTACCCCTTCTCCTTTAGTTGGAAGATTTATTTTTGGCATTTACAATATTATGGGGCGATGTTGAACTATATGCACATCAATCTCTTGAATTGGAACCGTTGAGCCTTGTGTTACCTATTCTTTTTGTTGGTCGCTCCTTTTGGTTCTTCTGTTTACCCTCCTCTTCTGTTTACGCTTTTGTTGTTAACATTTGGGTTGATGTTGGTCTTTACGAATTGTTTTCACCCTTCATGCTTTGATGAGATCATGAATATCCCGAAGACCACTCCGCTCGCTTATATCGAACCAATGGTATATCCTATATGCTACCGATTATGATCACAATATCCTTGCAATAGGCTTAATGTGACAAAGCAACCTTGTTATCAACTGTTGTTCTTAGATCGCTATTGAGCACCTATTGGTTGCAATTTTCTTTATTGTTATTTTGTCGAGGATATCCCATGGCTACACTAATATCTCATTGCGAGAGGAATTGTTATTTTTTCAATATCTTTCTTGTTGTTTCGGTTTTGCTTTCCATGATCGTGGTTTGAGTTATTGGGACTATCATTGTGCATCCGAGGTTATAAGTGTTAGAAAAATGTCTATACCGCTATTTTCGAATCCGATTTCCTTGCGAAAAAACTTCTTTATTTTTCTTTTGGTTTTGATGCTAACACTGGATGTTGTTGTTTTGCTTGCTGTTGTTCTCCCATCCTATGCTACGATTGGAATATGCACAACTTGAAGCTCATTTCTTTGTTATGCTTGGAATTAATAAATGATTTATCTTATATGCATAATTGGGTTATTGATCTACCCACTAGTTATTATTATCATTATCCTAAGTAGAATTGGATTATGGTAACTAAGCATCCTGATACTGATCTGATTTCATTGAATGTCACTTACTGGATAGGCTTATGGTGGGGAGCTATTCATTATCTATCCTTTCCTTTATCTATATATGTTTATGGGTGGACTCTTGCCTTGTCGTTTTAAATGCCTTGTTTGTTATCGCCGGACTAATACTCATCTTACTGCCCCTAGGGTTTTGGATTATTTTGTTAAGCAAGTCTCTATTGAAGTTGCTGATTTCTTGGTAGATTTTGCTTTAAACCCCCTTATTGTTTTATTTTATATTTATCATTGCAAGTCATTGGTCTACCTATTTTGCTGCTATTTTCTTCTCCTTTTTTCTGTCAAACTTGTCATTGCTATTATACGGATGAATGGAATTATGGCAAGCTAGCTAGTTTCGTTTGGTTGTCTCTTGTCTTGGAGATTCTGCCTTGTTATATCTTGACACCTCAATTGGCTCCATCTTTGTTGGTTTGTAGAATTTTAGGGTCTTATGCTCAAAAGCTTTTCCGACATTCTTCCGATGGTGATGGTTTTTTGGTGACTTTTGTCCGAGTTGCTTCAGATAATGCTTTTATGCTTTATTTATTTGGTTATCTACTATTGTCATGTCTACTCGATTGAGGAGTTTTATGGCCAATTTTCTCTTCGCTTGGATGTTCCGCTCAACTGCTATTTTCTGAATTCTAATGTTGAGACCCATCTCAATCCACTTGTTGATTCTTTGAATGGCGAGTTCAAATGTTGCATTAGCTATTTGGGGTTTGGCTTTCAATGCTCATGCGTTTATCTTCTGTTCCTCGACCGCATGCTTGTCCTTATTCTACCTTGTTTCGATAGGTTGCCCTTATCGATGTCAAAAGAGAGATATTATGGATAGTTTAGTCCCTTCCTATCTTGGATGTTGTTGCCTTTTGCTGTCTTATTTTCTGGGTTGATTGTTGATCCGATTATCAAATTGTAACGCACTTTGAGCCGCCGCTTAACTATTTTATTGGGTGCTAATTTTAGTTAATTGCTCCCATTTCCTGTTGAGCTATCTATTGCCTTTGCCTTTCTTTTCTCATGATTGTTGATCCGATTATCTCAATGTGAATCGGGTGCTAATTTCAGTTGGTTCTAGTCCATTTCCTGTGTTGAGCTATGTTGTGTTACCTTTTTTTGTCTTGTTTTTTTGATTGCGATCCGATTATCAATTATGGCCTAACTGCTATTGAGCCGCCGCTCCAACTATTGCCGCTTAACTACTTTTACGGGTGCTCTTTTAGTTGGTTCCCACTTCTGGTTGAGCTATGTTGTCTTCCTTTATTATTGATTTTCTCCAGGATATTAATAAAGGGGGTTTGCTTCTGATTTCCCAAAAGCTTCATTTATATATCATATGATTGGGATGGTGTTAATTATAGCTCATTGACTTGATAGCGTAATTTCACCAAGTTGCCTCCTCCGCAATTTTCTTGTGGAGGGATTGTCTGGATTGCTTTCTTTCTTGAAATGGCTATTAATGAGATTCTGGCTAAGATGGCTCACTCTCTTATGTTTATGTATTCTCATGTCAAGATGCATATATTGATGATATTTTTCTTGAATGAGACTCCCATCCTTCTCTTAGCACTCTATATACTTTAGATAAGATTTTGCTTAGGTTTGCGTGTAAAGCTCACAAGAATATCAACAACCTGGTGCTACCTCCTCACAAGTTTGTTGGCTATGATGGTCGTGATGATCTCACCCCTATTGGTTCTAGTAGCTCATGTGATGTAACCCTTCTGCTGAAGTTTGGATGCCCATACTTGCATCTGCCCCAACAGGATGTGATTGAGCCTGAGCCTTCTCTATCACAATTTCTTACTAACATACTCATATTATATTATTTTCTTCAAACTTTTGTTCAGTACCTTAACGTCTCTAATCTCCTCTTATTATAACTTTGCGTGTGATTCTCTCTTCCGCATCATGCATTCCCACATCCTCGAGCATTGGCTTTATTCTTATTTTAGCTTATTATGTTAACCATCTTGTATCTTTTGATTGTTTTATGCTTTCTTTTACTCTTGGATGTACTTAGATAGGGATTTACTCAGCGATTGTAGCTCTTGAGCTAGTTGAGTTTATCCCCTTTTAAGGACCTTGTAACCCTCTTTTTGTGGCAATAAAATACCCCTACATGGGGCTTCCCTAAAAAAAAAAAAAAAACCTTAAACCTACAACCCTAAACCATTAAAAGTCCTAAACCTTAAACCCTAAACCCTAAACCCTAAACCCTAAAACCCTAAACCCTAAACTCTAAACCCTAAACCCTAAACCCTAAACCATAAACCCTAAACCTAAATATAAAGAAACTAAATAAATTAAAAAGTAAACCTAAACCCTAAAACTAAATAACCCTAAACCTAAACCTAAACCCTAAGAATGGGCAAACCTAATGGAATGAACATCACCATCAACTCTAGATCTAATGGTGGAGGCAAAAAAAATATATCTAGTGGTGGTGGGGATCCGGAGGTGCTAGTGGACGAGGTGGTGGTAAAAAATGGTGGTTTCAAGTAAAAGCAACTAAGGTTACAACCATGGTGGTAGTGGAGGAGAGATCTGGATACAATGGTGAATCCCACTAATGTCTGGTCTAAATCTAGGGTTTAAGAATGGTCAATATGCCGCTTATGTAAAGTCTATACAATAGACTATATCTAGAGTTTATTTGCTCTATGCTCATTTTTATCTATATCAAGACTTAGAAAACTTGGTGTGTTGCTTGCTTTATGAAATCGAAAAGAAGAAAGGTTGAATCTGAATATGTTCTCCATTAAAAAAAAATCAGAAACCCTAAACTCTAAATTAAAACCTAAACCTTAAACCCTAAACCTAAAAGATAAACCCTAAACCCTAAATCCTAAACTCTAAAAACCCTAAACCCTAAACCAACAACCCTAAACCATAAACCCTAAACCTTAAAACCCTAAACCATCAATCCTAAAACCTAAACCCTAAACCCAAAACATAAAACCCTAAATCCTAAACCTTAAACACCAACCCCTAAACCCTAAAAAACCTAAAAACCTAAGCCTAAACTAAGTAAAACCTAAAATGGAAATAAATAAATAAAATCAAAACCAAAATAAATAAAAAAAATAAATTAAATAAGAAAACTAAAACCTAAACCTAAATCGAAACCTAAAGATAAAATAAATTAAAAAATAAAAACTAAACAAAAAGAAAATAAATAAAAAACGTAAAGTAAACTAAAAATTAAAATAAACCCAAAAATAAAAAACCTAAATAAAATAGAACCTAAATGTAATATAAAAATATTATAAACCTTACGAAAATAAAATAAAAACTAAATAAAAACTTAAACCTCAAAAATAAACCTAAAAATAAAATATAAAAATAAATTTAAAAAAAAACCTAAAGCCTAAACTAAAATAAAAATCTAAACATAAAATAAACAAAATAAAATAAACCAAAATGTAATCTAAAATAAACTGAACTAAAATAAATAAAACCTAAACCTAAACTTAAAATAAAGTAAACCTAAACCCAAAACTAAATAAAATAAATTTAACTAAAAATAAACCTAAAATGAAACTAAAAAATCAAGCCTAAAAATAAACCTAAAATAAAAACCCAAAATATAAACATAAAAAAATAAAATAGAAACCTAAACATAAACCTAAAAATAAAAAATAAGATCTAAACCTAAAAAAATAAAATAAAAACAAAAGTAAACTAAAAAATAAACTTAAACCTAAACCTAAACCTAAAAAATAAACTAAACTAAAAAACCTAAACTAAAATAAATAAAATAAACTAAATAAAAATAAAAAATAACCCTAAATAAATATAGAAAATAAACCAAATAAACATAAATGTGTTTAAATTAAAAAAAAAAAACCTAAACAACCTAAACCCTAAAAAAATAACCTAAACCTAAACCCAAAACTAACCCTAATCCCTGCCTCACTACAACCCTAAACCATAAACCTTAAACACTAAACTAACCTTAAACCCTAAAACCCTAAACCTTAAAATGTAAACTAACCCTAAACCCTAAAAAGCCTAAACCATAAAGCCTAAACCCTAATCCCTAATCTAACCCTAAACCCTAAGCTAACCGTAAACCCTAAACCTTAAACCCTAAACCCTAAACCCTAAACCCTAAAAACTCTAAACCCAAATAAAACAAAGTTTAAAAAACTAAACCTAAACCTAAACCCTAAATAACCAAATAAATAAAAAATTAAACTATAAACCCTAAACCCTAAACTAGAAACCCTAAAAATAAAACCTAAACCCTAACTAAAAAAAACCCAAACCTAAAATAAATAAAATAAAATAAACTTAAACCTAAACTAAAATAAACTAAACTAAAATAAATAAAACCTAAACCTAAACATAAAATAAATTAAACCTAAACCCTAAAATAAATAAAATAAAATAAGCTAAAAATAAAACTAAACTAAAACTAAAAAATAAAACCTAAACATAAACTTAAAAAAAAAAATCTAAAAGCTAAACCTAAAAGAACAAAATAAAAACTTAAACTAAAACCTAAAAAAAAAACCTAAACCTAAAAAAGAAAATAAAAATAAAACTAAACTAAAAAATAAACGTAAACCTAAACCTAAACCTAAAAAATAAACTAAAATATAAAACCTAAACTAAAATAAATAAACATAAAACTAATAAACTAAACTAAATAAAAATAAAAAATAAACCTAAATAAATATAAAAAATAAACCAAATAAACCTAAACTTGTTGGTTTACTTAATTTTTAAAAAAATACCCTAAACCCTAAACCCTAAACCCTAAACACTAAATCCTAAACCCTAAACCCTAAACACTAAATAATAAATCTTAAACCTAAAATAACCCTAAACCCTAAACCTTAAACCATAAATAAACTTACCTATAAACCCTAAATCCTAAACCTAAATAAAATAAACCTAAATCTAAATAATAAACTTAAACCTAACCCTAATAAACTCTAAACTAAAACCTAAACCCTAAAACTAAACCTAACCTAAACTAACCTAAACCCTAAACCCTTAAAGACCCTAAACCCTAAAGAAACCCTAAACCTAAAACTATAAACCTAACCCTAAACCTAAACTAAACCTAAACCCTAAACCATAACCTAAATAAATAAACCCTAAACCTAAACTAAACCAAACTCTAAACCCTAAACCTAAATCCTAAAACCTAAACCTATACTTAATAAAATAAAATAAAATAACAAAACCTAAACCAAAAAAATAAATAAAATCAAACTAAACTAAAAACCAAACCTAAATAAAATAAAATTAAAAAACTAACATAAAATAAATAAAAAACCTAAAGTAAACTAAAAACAAAATAAACCTAAGAATAAAACCTAAATAAAATAAAATAAACATAAAATAAAAATAAAATAAACCTAAAATAAAATAAAATAAAACTAATAAAAAACCTAAACCCAAAAAAATAAACCTAAAATGAAAAATAAATAAAAATAAACCTAAACCTTAAACTAAAAAAAATGCAAAACCTATAATAAAAAACATAAACAAAATAAAATAAACCTAAACCTAAGCTAATATAAAATAAACTAAAATAAATAAAACCTAAAACTGAACCTAAAATAAAGTAAACCTAAACCTAAACCTAAACTTGAACTAAATAAAATAAAATAAACTAAGAATAAACCTAAACCTAAACTAAAAAATAAAACCTAAAATAAACCTAAAACCTAAACCTAAAAAAAATAAAATAAAAACCTAATCCTAAAACTAAAAATAAAAAAAGAACCACCAAACCTAAAAATAAAATAAAACTAAAACTAAACAAAAATAACAAACCTAAACCTAAACCTAAAAGATAAACTAAACTAAAAATCCTAAACTAAAATAAATAAATGTAAAATAAATAAACCAAACTAAATAATAATAAAAATAAACCTAAATAAAAATTAAAAAATAAAATAAACTATAATTTATTAAAAATAAATTAAATAAACCTAAACTTACGAGTTTACTTAATTTAAAAAAATAAAAAATTACTCTAACCCTAAACCCAAAACTTAAATCTCTAAACCCTAAACGCTAAACCCTAAAAGCCTAAACCCTAAACCCTAAACATAAAGCCTCCTTAAATCCTTAAACCATAAACCCTAAACCCTAAACCCTAAACCCTAAACCCTAAACCCTATAACACTAAACCCTAAACCCTAAACCTCAAACCATAAACCTGAAACACTAAACCCTAAATCCTAAGCCCTAAACCCTAAACCCTAAAACCCTAAAAACCTAAACCTATACTAAATAAAACTTAAACCTACACCTAAAATATACTAAACATAAACCCTAAACTAAACAAAATAAAATTCACTAAAAGTAAAGCTAAACCTAAACTAAAAAATAAAACCTAAAAATAAACCAAAAGTAAAAAACTTAAAACCTAAACATAGAATATAATAAAAACCTAAACCTAAAACTAAAAATATAAAATAAAACCTAAACCAAAAAAATAAAATAAAAATAAAACTAAACTAAAAAACCCTAAACCTAAACATAAACCTAAACCTAAACCTAAACCTAAAGAATAAACTAAAATAAAAAACATAAACTAAAATAAATAAACTTAAAATAAATTTACTAAACGAATAAAAAAAATAAACCTAAATAAAAATAAAAAAAATAAAAATAAAATAAAATAAATAAAATAAATAAACCTAAACCTATTAAAAAAACCCTAAACACTAAAACCTAAACCCTACATCCTAATCTCTACACCCTAAACCCTAAACCCTAAACCCTAAACCTAACCCTAAACCTACAACCCTAAACCCTAAACTGTAAAACCTAAACCACAAACCCTAATTAGAAAAATATTAAAAAAATTAAATAAACCCTGACCCTAAACCCTAAACCCTAAAACTAACCCTAACCCCTAAACCTACAACCCTAAACCTGAAATCAAAAACCCAAAAACCCTAAATCCTAAACCTTAAACCTGAAACTATAAAACCCTAAACCCTAAGCCCTAAACCCTAAACCCTAAACCATAAAAACCTAAAAACTTAAATCTAAACTAAATAAAACCTAAAAATAAAATAAATAAAAAACTTAAAACTAAATAAAATAAAATAAAATAAAAAACTAAACTAAAACCTAAACTTAAACCTAAACCTAAATAGAAAATAATAATAAAAAATAAAAACTTAACTAAAATAAAATAAATAAATACCTAAACTAAACCAAAAAAATATAATAAACCTAAAAAACCCAAATTGATAATAAAAATAAAATCAACCTAAAATAAAACAAAATAAAAACTTAATAAAAACATATACCAAGAAAATAATATAAAAATAAATATAAGATAAAACCTAAACCCTAAACTAAATAAAAAAAAGCTAAACCTAAAATAAATAAAATAAAATAAATCTAAACCTAAACTAAAATAAATAAAACCTAACCCTAAACCTAAAATAAACTAAATCTAAACCCTAAACTAAATAAAATAAAATAAACTAAAAATAAACCTAACTCTAAACTAAAAAATAAAACCTTAAAATAAACCTTAAATTAAAACCTAAGACCTAAACCTAAAAAAATAAAATAAAAACCTAAACCTAAACCTAAAAATAAAAAATAAAACATAAACAAAAAAATAAAATAAAAATAAAACTAAATTAAAAAATTAACAAAAACCAAAACTTAAATAATAAACTAAATTAAATAAACCAAGAATAAATATAATAAATAACATAAAAATAAAAAATAAATAAATAAAAAATAAACTAAATAAATAAATAATATACTAATTAAATTCAATAAACCTAAACCTATTGGATTACTTAATTTAAAAAAAAACCCTAAATCCTAAACCCTAAACCCTAAACCCTAAATCCTAGACCCTAAACCCTAAACCTACAATCCTGAACCCTAAACCCTAAACTAACCCTAAACCCTAAACTAACACTAAACCCTAAACCCTAAATCCTAAACCCTAAACCCTAAACCTTAAATCTTAAACCCTAAACCCTAACCCTAACCCTAAACCCTAAACCCTAAACCTTAGACCCTAACATCTTAAAGCCTAAAGTCTGAACTAACACTAAACCCTATACCCTAAATCCTAAATTAACCCTAAAACCTAAATACTAAACCATAAAAACCCTAAACCCTAAAGCCTAAACACTAAACCCTAAACCCTAAACCATAAAAACCCTAAACCCTAAACCTAAACCATAAAAGCATAAACCTTAAAACCCTAAACCCTAAACACTAAATCATTAACCCTAAACCTTATACTCTAAACCCTAAAATAAAAAAAATAAAAAAAATAAAAAAAATAAAAAAAACCCCAAACCCTAAACCAAAACCCTAAACCCTAAACCTAAACTTACCTAACTTAAACTTAAAACCTTAAATATAAACCTAAACCCTATACCTAAAACCTAAACCCTAAACTTAAACTAACCTAAACTTAAACTATAAAATCACTAAACTTATAGAAAGTTTAAAGCTCTATACCTCAACCCAAAAGCCTAAACTAACCTTAAACCCTAAGCTCCAAAATAGTAAACCCTAAACCATAAACCCTAAAAACCATAAATCCTAAAGCCTAAACACTATACTAAAACCCTAAACTCTGAACCCCTAAACCCTAAAACTTAAACCCTAAACCCCAAAACCCTAAACCCTAAACCCTAAACACTAAACCATAAAATCCTAAACCCCAAACCATAAATACTTAAAAACCTAAACCTAAACTGAATAAATCCTAAAAATAAAATAACTAAAAAACCTAAACCTAAATAAAATAATAAAATGAAATAATATACAAACATAAACTAAGACTTAAACCTAAACCTAAAAATAAAATAAAATAAAAATGTATAAATATACTAAAAATAAATAAATAAAAACCTAAAGAATAAACCTAAGAAAAAAAACCTAAATAAAATAATAACTAAACGTAAAATATAAATAAAATAAACCTAAAAAATAAAATAAAGACTAAATAAGAACATAAACCTAAAAAAATAAACCTAAAAATAAATAAAAAATAAAACCTAAACCCTAAACTATAAAAAACCTAAACTTAAAATATAAATAAAATAAACTTAAACCTAAACTAAAATAAATAAAACATAAACCTAAACCTAAAAAAACTAAACCTAAACTTAAACCTAAACTAAATAAAATAAAATAAACTAAAATAAACTTAAACATAAACTAAAAAATAAAACCTAAAATAAAAACCTAAAACCTAAACCTAAAAAATAAAATAAAATAAACCTCAACAAAAAAATAAACATAAACCTAAATATAAACTTAAAAAAATAAACTAAAATAAAGACCCTAAACTAAAAATAAATAAAAATAAAAGTAAACCTAAATAAAATTAAAAATAAAATAAACTAAAATAAATAAAAATGAAACTAAATAAACTAAAAAAAACCTAAACCTACCATTTAGTTAATTTAAAAAAAAAAACTTAAACCCTAAATCCTAAACCTTAAACCCTAAATCCTAAACCTACAACCCTAAACCCTAAACCCTAAAGAATCCTAAATTAAAACCTAAAATAACTAAATAAATTAAAAAAATTAACCTAAACCCTAAAACCTAATAAACCTAAACCTAAACCTAAACCCTAAGAATGGGCAGAACCTTGACGGCAAGAACATCATCATCAAGTAGGTTTAGTCTAGCTCAAGTGGAGGCGATGCGAGGTCCTATCGCAGGGTGATGGGAGATCTTGAGTGATCGGAGCAAAGCAGGATTATAGTGAGGAGCGATGGAGGTTACAAGAGGGAGACATCGAGGATATGATGGTGGATCCCACTACTCGAGAGGCCAGGGTGTGGTTCTGATGGGAACTAGAAAAATTGAAGAACGACCGATCTGCTCTACTGCTTATGGAACTATCTCATCACAGTTGAGATGGTTCTAGTTATTTAGTATATTTCATTTGCTCATTGCATCCTCATTTTTTAACTATGTTGTCATTTGTGTCTTAGAAAACTATGTGTGTTACTTGGTTAATGAAATCAAAAAGAAGAAATGTTGAATCTCAATTTGGCTCCATTTAAAAAAAAACCAAAAACCCTAAACCCTAAATTAAAACCTAAGCCCTAAACTTAAAACCTAAACCTAAAACCCTAAACATTAAAAATCTTAAACCCTAAACCTTAAACCCTAAATCCTAAACCCTAAAACCCTAAACCCTAAACCCTAAACACTAAAAACTAAACCCTAAACCCTAAACCCTAAAACTTAAATAAATAAAAATAAATTAAATATACTAAATAAACCAAAACCTAATGATTAACTTAATTTTTTTTAAAAAAGACCTTAAACCCTAAATCCTAAACCCTAAACCCTAAATCCCAAACTATAAACCCTATACCAACAACTCTAAACCTACAACCTTAAACCCTAAACCCTAAAACCCTAAAACACAAACCCTAAACCCTAAACCCTAAACCCTAAAAACCCTAAACTTTAAAAACCTTGAACCTAAAGCCTAAACACTAAACTCTAAACCATAAACCCTAAACCATAAACCTTAACCCTCAACCCTAAACTCTAAAACCCTAAACCCTAAACCCTAAACTCTAAACCCCAAACCCCAAACCCCAAACCTTAAAAACCTAAAAATGCTAACCTAAACTAAATAAAACCTAAAAATAAGATAAATAAAAAACATAAACCTAAATAAAATAATAAAATAAAATAAAATAAATACAAAAACTATAACCTTAACTGAAACCTAAAAATAAAATTAAAAAATGAAATTAAACTAAAATAAAATATATACAAACCTAAACTAAACTAATAAAATAAAATAAACCTAATAATAAAAAATCTTAATAAGATAAAAATTAAATGTAAAATAAAAATAAAATAAACCTAAAGTAAAATAAAATTAAAACCTAAACATAAAAAATAAACCTAATATAAAACCTAAAAATAAATAAAAAATAAAACCTAAATCGTAAAACTAAAAAAAAACTAAACCTAAAATAAAAATAAATGAAACAAAATAAAATAAACATAAAACTAAACTAAAAGAAATAAAACCTAAACACAAACCTAAATAAACTAAACCTAAAACTAAACCTAAACTAAATAAAATAAAATACACTAAAAAAACAAATAAAGCTAAACTAAAAAGTAAATCCTAAAAATAAACCTAAAATAAAAACTTAAAACCTTAACCTAAAAAAAAATTAAAAACCTAAACCTAAACCTAAAAATAAAAAATACAACCTTAACCTAAAAAATAAAATAAAAATAAAACTAATCTAAAAAATAAACTTAAACCTAAACCTAAATCTAAAAAATAAACTAAAATTAAAAAACCTAAGCTAAAATAAATAAACCTAAAATTAAACTAAACTAAATAAAAATAAAATTAAATAAACTAAAATAAATAAAAAATAAACTAAATAAACATAAACCTACGAGTTTACTTAATTTAAAAAAAATAAATAAAATAAAAAAACTCCTAACCCTAAACCCTAAACTGTAGAACTAACCAAAAACCCTAAACCCTAAACCTACGACCCTAAACGCTTAACCTTAAACCTTAAAACCCTAAACCCTACACCCTAAAACTAACCCAAAACCCTAAACCCACGATCCTAAATGTTTAATCTTAAACAATAAAACCCTAAACCCTAAACCCTAAACCTTAAACCCTAAACCTTAAGACCATAAACCCTAAAACCCTAAACCTACAACCCTAATCCCTAAACCCTAAACCCTAAACCCTAAACCCTAAACCTACAACCCTAAACCCTAAACCCTAAAACCCTTAAACCCTAAACCTTAAACCTTAAAACATAAAATCCATAACCCTAAACCATAAACCCTAAACCCCAAACCTTGCAAACTTAAAAACCTAAAAACCTAAAAATGTAAAAACCTAAAAACCTAAACCCTAAACCTTAAATCTTAAAAACTTAAAAGCTAAACCTAAACTAAATAAAACTTAAACATAAAATAAATAAAAATACCTATACCTAAATAAAATAAAATAAAATAAAAACCTAAACTAAAACCTAAACCTAAATCTAAAAATAAAATAAAATAAAAAATAAAAACTAAACTAAAATTAAATTAATAAAAACGTCAACTAAACTAAAAAAAAAAAACCTAAATAGAATAAAAACTAAATGAAAGAGAAAAATAAAATAAACCTAAAATAAAATAAAATAAAACTAAACCTAAAAAATAAACATAAAAATAAATAATAAAAACATAAACCCTAAACTAAAATGAAAACCTAAACCTAAAACAAATAAAAAAATATAACCCAAAACCTAAACTAAAATAAACTAAACTAAAATAAATAAAACCTAAACCTAAAACTAAAATAAACAAACCTAAACCCTAAACTAGAAAATAAAACCTGAAAATAAACCTAAAATAAAAACTTATAACCCAAACATAAAAAAATAAAATAAAAATTTGAACCTAAACCTAAAAATTAAAAATAAAACCTAAACCTAAAAAATAAAATAAAAATAAAACTAAAAAAAAAATAAACAAAAACCTAAACTTAAACAAAAAAAAACCTTAAATATAAAACTTAAACTAAAATAAAAAATAAACCTAAATAAAATAAAAATTAAATAAATTAAATAAATAAAAAATAAACTAAATAAACCTTAATCTATAGGTTTACATAGTATTTTTAAATGATCCTTAAAACTAACCCTAGACCCTAAACCCTAAAATAAACGAAAACCCAAAACCCTAAACCCTAAAATAAACGAAAACCCAAAACCCTAAACCTACACCTTAAACCCTAAAACCTAAACCCTATAAAACCATAAACCCAAAACCTTAAACACTAAAGCCTAAACCCTAAACCCTAAACCCTAAAACCCTAAAACCCTAAACCCTAAACCCTAAACCCTAAACCCTAAACCCTAAACCCTAACCCTAAAACTTAAACCCTAAATCACAAACCCTAAACTTAAACTTAAAGTTACTAAATAAATAAATATATAAATCTAAACTCTAAAACCTAGAAAACCTAAACCTAAACGCTAAGAATGGGCTAATCTGAAAAAAATACCTTCAACTAGGCTCACCAGATCCCATGGAGGCTAAGGCAGAGGCATTAGGGTGGTGGGGATCTGAGGATATTGAGGTGGTTAAAGCAGTGGTGGTTATGGAGTCGGGAGGAGCAATGGAGGTTATAGCCGTGGTGGTGGTGGAGGGTGAGATCAGGGATATGATGGTGGATCTCGCTACTCGAGAGGTTGGGGAGGTTTTGATGGGAACTGGAGAAACTGAAGAATGGCCGATGGTTATAATGGTGGTTCTGCTGCTTATGGAATTATGTCTTTACAGTAGAGATGGTTCTAGTTATCTAGGGTTTTATATTTTCTCTATGTATGCATAATTTTTATTTATGTCATCGCTTGTGTTTTAGAATACTTGGTGTGTTACTTAGTTGATGAAATCGAAAAGAAGAAATGTTGAATCTGAATTTATTCTCTGTAAAAAATAAAAATAAACCAAAAACCCTAAATGCTAAACTAAAACCTAAACCCTACAACTAAAACCAAAAACCCAAAACCCTAAAAATAAAAAAAATAAAAAAAACCCTAACCCTAAACTTTAAACCCTAAACCCTAAACCTACAACCCTAAACCCAAAATCCTAAACCCTAAAGCATAAACACTAAATGTTATACCTTAAACCCTAAACCCTAACCCTAAACCCTAAACCCTGAAACCCTAAACCCTACAACCATAAACCCTAAACCCAAAACCCTAAACACTAAACCTTAAACCCTAAACCCTAAACCATGAAAACCTAAAAAACTAATCCTAAAAAATAAAATAAAAATAAAACTCAACTAAAAATAAACAAAACCTAAACCTAAACCTAAAAAATAAATTAAATTAAAAAACCTAAACTAAAATTAATAAACCTAAAATAAATAAACTAAGCTAAATAAAAATAAAAAATAAACCTAGATAAAAAAGTAAAAAAAACTAAAATTAAAAAAAAACTAAGTAAACTAAATAAACCTAAACCTACCAGTTTACTTAATCTAAAAAAAAAACCCAAAACCCTAAATCTTAAACCTTAAACCCTAAACCCTAAGCCGTAAAACTAACCTTAAACCTAAAACACTAAACCTACAACCCTAAACCCTAAACCCTAAAATACCCTAAACCCTAAACCCTAAACTCTAAATCCTAGACCCTAAAAGCATAAATCTTAAAACACTAAACCCTAAACCCTAAACCTTAAACCCTAAACTTTAACCCTAAACCCTAAACCCTAACCCCAAACCCCAAACCCTAAGCCTAAACCTAAAGTTACTAAATAATTTTAAAAATAAAGCTAAACCCTAAGAATGGGTAGAACCTTGACGGCCAAAACATCACTGTCAACCAGGCTTAGTCTAGATTTGGCAGTTGAGGTGAAGGTAGAGGGGGCAATTATCGCAGCGGTGGTGGGGGATCTGAAGGTAATGGTGGATATAGAGTTGGTGGTCAAAGTAGTGGTGGTTATGGAGGCTGAAGGATCGATAATGCTTACATCTATGGTGCTGGCGGAGGGAGAGATCGGGGATATGATGATGGATCCTACTACTCGAGAGGCCGGGGTAGCTCTGATGGGAACTAAAGAAACTGAAGAATTACCAATCCGATCTGCTGCTTATGGAATTATGTCTTTACAGTAGAGACGGTTCTAGTTATCTGGGGTTTTTTATTTGCTCTATGCATGATTTTTTTATCTATGCCATTGCTTGTGTCTTAGAGAACTTGGTGTGTAACTTGGTTGATGAAATCAAAAAAAAGAAATGTTGAATATGGATTTGTTCTCTAATAAAAATAAAAAAAACCAAAAATCCTAAACCCTAAACTAAAACTCGAACCGTAAACCTAAAACCTAAACCGTAAACCCTAAACTCTAAAACTAATTCTATACCCTAAACTCTAAACCCTAAACCCTAAAACTAACTCTATACCCCAAACCCTAAATCCTAAACCTACAACCCTAAACCATAAAACCAAAACCCTAAAACCCTAAACCCTAAACCTTAAACCTTAAACCCTAAATCCCTAAACTCTAAAACCTAAACCCTAAGCCCTAAACCCTAACCCTAAATCCCAAACCCTAAACCTAAACCTAAAGTAGCTAAATAAATTAAAAAATAAACATAAACCCTAAAACTTAATAAACCTAAATCCTAAGATTGTGCATAACCTTGATGGAAAGAACATCACCGTCAACCAATCTTAGTCTAGAATTGGCGGTGTAGGCAAAGGTGGAGGAGGAAGTTACCGCAATGGTGGTGGGGTATCTCGAGGTGTTGGTGGACATGGAGGTGGTGGTTGGAGCAGTGGCGATTATGGAGGCCGGAGAAATGATAAAGGTTACAGGCATAGTGGTGGTGGAGGTAAAGACCGGAGATATGATGGTGGATCACACTACTTGAGAGGTCGAGGTGGTTCTGATCCAAACTGAAGAAGATGAAGAACGGTCGATCCAATCTAATGCTTATGGAACAGTGCCTTTATAGTTGACACGGTTCTAATTATCTAGGGTTTTTAATTTGTTCTATGTGTGCTCATCTTTTATCTACGTCATCACTTGTGCCTTAGAAAACTTGCTGTGTTACTTGGTTGATGAAATGAAAAAAAAAGAAATGTTGAATCTGAATTTGTTATCTGTTAAAAATAAAAAAAACCAAAAACCCTGAACCTTAAACTAAAACCTGAACACTAAACCTAAATCTTAAACCCTAAACCCTAAACCCTAAACCCTAAATCGTAAAACCAACAACCCTAAACCCTAAACTCTAAACCCTAAACCCCAACCCCTAAACCCTAACCCCTAAACCATAATCCCTGAACCCAAAAAAGCTAAACAAAATAATACCTCAAAATAAAATAAATAAATAACCCTAAACCTACATAAAATAATAAAATAAAATGAAATAAAATACTAAACTAAAACCTAAACCTAAACATAAACCTAAAAATAAAATAAAATAAAAAAAATAAAAGCTAAACTAAAATAAAAGAAATAAAAACCTAAACTAAACTAAAAATAAAATAAACCTAAAAAAATTCAAAATAAAACCTAAATATAAACCTTAAACTAAAAGAAAAATCCTAAACCTAAAATAAAAAAATAAACCTAAACCTAAACCTAAACTAAAATAAACTAAACTAAATAAATTAAACCTAAGCCTAAACCTAAAATAAACTAAACCTAAACCCTAAACTAAATAAAATAAAATAAACTAAAAATAAACTTAAACCTAAACTAAAAAAAATAACTAAAAATAAACCTAAAATAAATACCTTAAACCTAAACTTAAAAAAATAATATAAAAACCAAAACCTAAACTTAAAAAATAAAATAAAAATAAAAGTAAACTAAAAAATAAGCATAAACCTAAACCTAAACCAAAAAAATAAACTAAAATAAAAAATCCTAAACTAAAATAAATAAACCTAAAATAAATAAAATAAACTAAATAAAAATAAAAATAAACTTAAATAAAAAATAATAATAAACTAAAATAAATAAAAAATAAACTAAAAAAACCTAAATCTACCAGTTTACTTAATTTAAAAATAAACCTGAACTAAAACTAGAACCCTAAACCAAAAACCTATATCCTAAACACTAAACCTTAAGCCCTAAAAATAAAAAATAAAATAAAATAAAATAAAATAAACCCTAACCCTAAACCCTAAACCTTAAATCTAACCTTAAACCCAAAACCCTAAATACTAAACCTATAACCCTAAACCCTAAACCCTATACCTTAAACCCTAAAGCCTAAACACTAAACCCTAAACCCTAACCCTGAACCCTAAACCCTAAAACCCCTAAAACCCTAAACTCAAACTCAAATCCTAAAGTCTCCCTTTACTATTGCTTTACAGACATTAATAAGGGATTGCTTTGGTTGTTTTCGTGACCGAAAAGATTCATTTACATATCATGTGATTGGGATGGTGTTAATTATAAGCTCATTGACTTATTTAATGTGTTTTCAGTTGTCTCCTCTAATTTTCTTATGGAGGGATTATATGCTGAACTAATTTCTTTCTTGAATATGGCTATTCATGAGATTCTGGCTAAGATGGCTCACTCACTTATGTTTATGTATTCTCATGTCAAGATGGCTATATTGATGATATTTTTCTTGAATGAGACTCCTTATCCTTCAAGAATTACCTATATATTTTAGATATGATTTTGCTTAGGTTTGCGTGTAATAAAGCTCACAAGAATATCAACAACCTGGTGCTACCTTCTAACAGTTTGTTTATGATGGTGGATGATCTCACCCCTATTGGTTCTGGTAGTAGCTCATGTGATGTAACCCTTCAAGTTTGATGCTCATACTTGCTTCCTCAACAGATGTGATTGAGCCTGAGCCTTCTCTATCACAATTCCTTACTAACATAATCATATTATGCTGTTTTCCTCTAACTTTTTGTCTGTATTACCTTAATTGTTCTAATCTCCATCTTATTATAACTTTGCAGGTGATTCTCTCTCCTTTGTGTCCGCTCCTGCATTATCATGCATTCCCACATCCTCCGTATATTTTTAATCTTACTTTAGCTTATTATGTTAATCATCTTGTATCTTTTGATTATTTTATGCTTTCTTTTACTCTTGGATGTACTTAGATAGGGATTTACTCCTTAGTTAATTGTAGCTTTTGAGCAAGTAGTTCTGAGTTTACCCCTTTAAGGACCTTGTAACCCTTTTGTGGCAATAAAATACTGCATGGGGCTTCCCTAAAAAAAAAAAAAAAAACCCTAAACCCTAAAAAAACCTAAAACTAAAAAATAAAATAAAAATTAAACTCAACTAAAAAATAAACTAAAATAAAAAACCTAAACTAAAATAAATAAACATAAATAAATAAAGTAAATTAAATAAAAATAAAAAATATATTTAACTAAAAATAAAAGCTAAAATAAATTAAAATAAATATAAAATTACTAAGTAAACAAAATAAACCTAAACCTACTAGTTTACTTAATTTTTTTTTAAAAAAAACCTAAATGATAAACCCTAAAACTAACCCTAAAACCTAAACCCTAAAACTAACCATAAACCTTAAACCCTAAACACTAAACCTACAACCTTAGACCCTAAACCCTAAACCCTAAAACCTACAACCCTAAACCCTAAATACTAAACCCCAAACCCTAAACTCTAAACCCTAAACCCTAATCCCAAAACCATAAAAACCTAAAAACCTAAACCTAAACTAAATGAAACCTAAAAATAAAATAAATAAAAAGGCTTAAATATAAATAAAACAAAATAAAATAAAAACCTAAGCTAAAACCTAAACCTAAAACTAAAATTAAAATAAAAAAAAATAAAACTAAATTAAAATAAAATAAATAAAATCTTAAACTAAACTATAAAATAAAATAAACCTAAACCTATATAAAAATAAACTAAACTAGCATAAATAAAACCTAAAACTAAACCCTAAACTAAATAAAATAAAAAAACTAAAAATAAATCTAAACCTAAACTAAAAAATAAAACCTAAAAATAAAGCTAAAATAAAAACCTAAATATTAAACCTAAAAAAATAAAATAAAAATGTCAACCTAAACCTAAAAATAAAAATAAAAATAAAGATTAACTAAGAAATAAACATAAACCTCAACCTAAACCTAAAAAAAACTAAAATAAATAAAAATGAAAATAAACTAAATAAACCAAAAAAAAACCTAAATAAACTAAATAAACCTAAACTTGCCACTTAACCTAAAAAAACCTAAATAAACTTAAAAACCCTCAACCTAAAATAAAACCTTAACCCTAAACCCTAAACCTTAAAAACCCTACACCTTAAACCCTAAACCCTAAAACCCTTAACCCTAAACCTTAAAAACTATACCATAAACCCTAAACACTAAAAAACCATAAACCCTAAAGCCCAAAAACTAAACCCTAAACTAACCTAAACCCTAAAGCTTAAACACTAGCCTAACCCTAAACCCCCCTACAACCATAAACCTTGAACCCTAAACATTAAACCCTAAACCCTCAAAACCCTAAACCCTAAAGCCTAAACCCTAAAACTTAAACCCTAAACTATAAAACGTAAACCCTAGCCTTAAACCCTAAACCATAAATAAAAATAATAAAAAAAATAAACTAACATAAATAAAAAATAAACTAAAAAATAACCTAAACCTATTAGTTTAATTAATTATTTTTTTTAAAAAAACCTTAAACCTTAAACCCAAAACCCTAAATTATAAATCCAAAACTCTAAACCCTAAACCCAAAACACTAAACCATTTCCCTAACCCTATATCATAAACTCTAAACCATAAAGCCTAAACCCCAAAAACCTTAAACCCTAAACCTTAAACTAACCTTAAACCCTGAGCTAACCCTAAACCCTAAACCCTAAACCCTAAAAGCTCTAAACCCTAAAGCCTAAATACTAAACCCTAAATCTAAAATCCTAAACCCTAAACCCTTAACCCTAAACCCTAAAACCCTAAACCCTAAACCCTAAATCCTAAACCCTAAACCGTAAACACAAAGCCATAAAAACCTAAACCTAAACTAAATAAAACCTAAAAATAAAATAAATAAATAAACTTAAATCTAAATAAAATAAAACAAAAACCTAATAAAAATCTAAACCTAAACCTCAAATTAAAATAAAATAAACTAATAAAAATAAACTAAAATAAAATAAATAAAACCTAAACTAAATAAAATAAACCTAAGAATAAAACCTATAATTAAAATTAAATATAAAATAAATAAAAAAATAAACCTAAAATAAAAAAAACTAAATAGAAAACTAAACCTAAAAGATAAATCTAAAAATAAAACCTAGAAATAAATAAAAATAAAAACTAAACCTAAACTAAAAATAAAATAAACAAAATAAAATAAACCTAAACATAAACTAAAATAAATTAAACTTAAAATAAATCAAACCTAAATCCTAAACTAAATAAAATAAAATAAACTAAAAGTAGACCTAAACCTAAACTAAAAAATAAAAACTAAAAATAAACCTAACATGAAAACCTAAAACCTAAACACTAAACCCTAAACCCTAAACCTTAAAAACCTAAAAACTGAAATCTATAATAAATAAAACCTAAAAATAAAATAAATAAATAAAACCTAAACCAAAATAAAAAAATAAAATAAAAACATAAACTAAAACCTAAACCTAAACCTAAAGCTAAAAAAAATAAAATAAAAATTAAAAACTATTCTAAAATAAAATAATAAAACCTAAACTAAACTAAAAAAAATAAAACTAAATAAAATAAAAACTGAACCTAAAACTAAAATAAAATAAACCTAAAATAAAATAAAATAATAACTAAATAAATACCTAAACTTAAAAAATAAACTTAAAAGTAAATAAAAAAAACTTGAACCCTAAAACAAAATAAAAAAACCTAAACCTAAAATAACAATAATATAAACCTAAACCTAAACTAAGATAAACTAAAGTAAATAAAACCTAAACCTAAACTTAAAAAAAACCTAAACCTAGACCAAAACAAAATAAAATAAAATAAATTAAAAATAAACCTAAACCTAAACTAAAAAATAATACCTAAAAAAACCATAAATAAAAACATAAAACCTAAACCTAAAAAATTAAAATAAAAGCTTAAACCTAAACCTACAAATGATAAAAACCTAAACCTAAAAATAAAATAAAAATAAACTAAAAAAATAAAACCTAAACCTAAACCTAAACTAAATAATAAACTAAAATAAATAAACCTAAAATAAATAAACTAAACTAAACAAAAATAAAAATAAACCTAAATAAAAATAAAAAAAGAAAATAAATTAAAATAAATAAAAAAATAAATTAAATAAACCTAAAACTACTAGTTTACTTAATTTAAAAAAATAAAAAATTTAAAAAAAATTAAAAACAAATAAAAAACCCTAAACCTTGAACCCTAAACCCAAAATCCTAAAACACTAACCTTAAACTCTAAACCCTAAACACTAAACCATAAACCCCAAACCCTAAACCCTAAACACTAAACCCTAAACTGTAAACCCTAAAGCCCTAAACCCCAAACCCTAAATCCTAAATCTTAAACCCTAAAATCTATAACCCTAAACCCTAAACCCTAAACCCCAAACCCTAAATCCTAATCCCTAAACCCTAAACCTCTAAACCCTAAACCCTAAACCATTAAAACCTAAAAACCTAAACCTAAACTAAATAAAATGTAAAAATAAAATAAATAAAAAACCTAAACCTTAATAAAATAAAAAACAAAATGAAACAAAAACATAAACTTAAACTTATACCTAGATCTAAAAATATAATGAAATAAAAAACTAAAACTAAACTAAAACAAAATAAAAAAAAATCTAAACTAAACTATAAAATAAAATAAACCTAAAAATAAAAAACCTAAACAAATTAAAAATAAACATAAAATGAAAAAACTAAACCTAAATTACAATAAAATAAAAACTAAATAAAATCATAAACCAAAAAATAAATATAAAAATAAAACCCAAATCCTAAACTAAAAATAAAAACTATACCTAAAATAAAAATAAAAAAATAAACTAAAATAAACCTAAACCTAAATTAAAATAAATAAAACCTAAACCTAAACCTAAAATAAACTAAACATAAAACTAAATAAGATAAAAACTTAAACTACAAAAATTAAACCTAAAATTAAACATAAAATAAAAACTTAAAACCAAAACCTAAAAAAATAAAATAAAAACCTAAACCTAAACATCAAAATAGAAAATAAAATCTAAACCTAAAAAGTAAAACCAAAAGAAAACTAAACTAAAAAATAGACCTAAACCTAAGCCTAGACATAAAAAACAAACTAAAATAAAAAACTAAATTAAAATAAATAAACCTAAAATAAATAAATAAAATAAAATAAAAATAAAAAATAAACTTAAATAAAAAGTAAAAATAAAATAAACAAAAAAAATAAAAAATAAATTAAATAATTAAATAAACCTAAATCTACGAGTTTACATAATTTTTTTTTTTTGAAAAAAAACATTAAACCCTAAACCCTAATACTAACCCTAAACCCTAAATCCTAAACCCTAAACCCTAAACCCTAAAAAACCCTAAGCCATAAACTAACCTGAAACTCGAATCCCTAAACCATAAACCCTAACCCTAACCCTAAACCTTAAAGCTTAAACCCTAAACACTAAACTATCATTAAACCCTAAGATAATCCTAAACCCTAAACCGTAAACCCAAAGCCCTCACAACCCTAAACCCTAAAGCCTAAACACTAAACCCTAAACCCTAAACCCTAAATCCTAACCCTAAACCCTAAACCTTAAAACTTAAACCGTAAAACCCTAAACCCTAAACCCTAAACCTTAAAAATCTAAAAACATAAACATAAACTAAATAAAACCTAAAAATAAAATAAAGAAATAAAACCTAAACCTAAATAAAATTAAAAAATAAAATAAAAACCTAAACTAAAACCAAAACCTAAAGCATAAAAATAAAATAAAATAAAATTAAAAATAAACTAAAATAAAATAAAGAAAAACTTAAACAAATCTAAAAAATAAAATAAACCTAAGAAGAAAAAACATTAATAAGATGAAAACTAAACATAAATAAAAATAAAATAAAATAAAACTAAATTAAAGCCTAAACCTAAAAAATAATCCTAAAAATAAAGCCCAAAAATAAATAAAAAGTAAAACCTAAACCTTAAACTAAGAAAAAACCTAAACCTAAAATAAAATAAAATAAACAAAATAAAATAAACTTAAACCTAAACTAAAATAAACTAAACTAAAATAAATAAAACCTAAACCTAAACTTGAAATAAACTAAACCTAAACCTAAACTTAAACTAAATAAAATAAAATAAACTAAAAATAAACCTAAACAAA
This sequence comes from Cymbidium sinense, assembly GCA_021442155.1. Taxonomy (NCBI): domain Eukaryota; kingdom Viridiplantae; phylum Streptophyta; class Magnoliopsida; order Asparagales; family Orchidaceae; genus Cymbidium; species Cymbidium sinense. Next base: position 179,538 of record JAKCPB010000068.1, read on the forward strand.
ACTAAAATATAAAATGTAAAAAATAAATCTAAAATAAAAACCTAAAACCTAAACCTAAAAAAGTAAAATAAAAACATAAATGTAAAAAAAATTAAACCTAAGCCTAAACCTAAAAATAAACTAAAATAAAAAACCTAAACAAAAATAATTAAACCTAAAACAAATAAAAATAGAAAATTAACTAAGTAAACTAAATTAACCTAAACCTACAGGCATACTTAATTTTTAAAAAAAACCTTAAACCTTAAATTTGAAACCCTAAATGCAAAAACTAATCCTAAACCCTAAACCTTAAAAAACCATAAACTCTAAATCTTAAACCTTAAACACTAAAAGCATAAAGCCTAAAACCCTAAACCCTAAACCCTAAACCCTAAACTGTAAACCTAAAACTAAAACTAAAGTAACTAAATAAATTAAAAAATAAACCTAAACCCTAAAACCTAATAAACCTTAACCTAAACTTAAACCCTAAGAATGGGCATAACCTTGATGGCGGGAACATCACCGTCAACCAGGCTTAGTCTAGATCTAGGAGTGGAGGTGAAGGGAGGCTGATTATCATGGTGGCGTGGGGATCTGAGGTACCGGTGGATATTGAGGTGGTGGTCGAGTGTGGTATGCAGGAGGAGCAACTGAGGTTACTTCCATGGTGGTGGTAGAGGTAGAGATCGAGGATTTGATGGTGGATCCCGCTACTCGAGAGGCCAAGGTTGATCCAATCTACTACTTATGGAATTTTCTCTTTACAGTATAGACAGTTCTAGTTATCTAGGGTTTTTGATTTACTCTATGCATGCTTATTTTTTTACTTATGTCATCTCTTGTGTCTCAGAAAACTCGGTGTGTTACTTGGTTGATGAAATCAAAATGAAGAACTACTAAATCTTAATTTGTTCTGTCATACAAAAAACTAAAAACCAAAAATCCTAAACTAAAACCTAAACCTTAGACTTAAAACCTAAACCCTGAACCCTAAAAACCTTAAACCCTAAACCCTAAACCTTATACCCTAAATCCCTAAATCACAAACCCTAAACCCTAAACCCTAAAATCTAAACCCTAAACCCTAAACCCTAAACCCCAAACCCTAAACCCAAAACACTAAACCTTAAACCTAAACTAAACCTAAATGCTATACCTAAATAAAATAAAAAACTTAAACCTAAACTAAATAAAATAAAATAAATAACCAAAATAAAATAAAAAAATAAAATGAAATAAAAACCTAAACCAAAACCTAAACTTAAAATAAAAATAAAATAAAACCAAACCTAAAGTAAAATAAATAAAACCTAAACCCTAAATAAAATTAAATAAACTAAAAATAAACCTAAACATAAACTAAATAATACAACCTAAAAATAATCCTAAAATAAAACACCAAAAACCTAAACATAAAAAATAAATAAAACCTAAACCTAACCTAAAATAAAAAATAAAACCTAAACGAGAAAATAAAATAAAAATAAAACTAAACTAAAAAAATAAACATAAACCTAAACCTAAAAAAATAAACTAAAATAAATAATCCTAAATAAATAAACCTAAATAAAAATAAAAAATAAAATAAACTAAAATAAATAAAAAATAAATTAAATAAACATAAACCTATCAATTTTTTTTTTTTAAAAACAACCCTAAACCATAAACCCTAAACCCTAAACCCTAAACCTTAAATCCTAAACCCAAACCTTAAACCCTAAAACTGACCCTAAACTTACAACCCTAAACCCTAAATCATAAACCCTAAACTCCAAACCCTAAATGCTAAACCCTAACCTTAACCCTAAGCCATAAACCCTAAAGCCAAAACCCTAAAATCCTAAACCCTAAACCCTAAACTAACCCTAAACCCTAAACTAACCCCAAACCCCATGCTAACCCTAAAATTAAACCCAAAAAACCCTAAGCCTTAAAGCTTAAATAGTAAACCCTAAACCCTAAGCCCTAACCCTAAACCCTAAACCCTAAACACTAAAACCCTAAACCCTAAACCCTATACCACAAACACTAAACCCTAAAAACCTAGAAACCTAAACCTAAACTAAATAAAACCTAAAAATATAATAAAAAAAAAATCTAAACCTAAATAAAATAAAATAAAATAAAAACTTAAACTAAAACCTAAACCTAAACCTAAACTTATAAATAAAATTAAAATAAAAATAAAAATAAGCTAAAATAAAATAAAGAAAACCTAAACTAAACTAAAAAATAAAAAAAACTAAGAATAAAAAGCCTTAATAAAATAAAAACTAAACATAAAATAAAAATAAAATAAACCTAAACTAAAATAAAATAAAAACTAAATAAAAACCTAAACTTAAAAAATAAACCTAAAAATAAATTAAAAATAAAAACCTAAAACCTAAACCTTAAAAAATAAAATAAAAACCTAAACCTAAACTTAAAATTAAAAAGTAAAAACTAAACCTAAAAAAATAAAATAAAAATAAAACTCAGCTAAGAAATAAACCTAAACCTAAACCTAAACTTGAACCTAAAAAATAAACTAAAATAATAAACCTAAACTAAAATAAATAAACTAAACTAAATAAAAAAACCTAAATAAAAATAAAAAATAAAATAATCTCAAATAAATAAAAAATAAACCTAAACTCTAAACCCTAAACCCTAAACCCTAAACCCTAAACCCTAAAACCCTAAAGCCCTAAAACCCCAAACCCTAAAACTGTAAATCATAAATGCTAAACCCTAAACCTTAAACCTTAAAACATAAAACCTACAACCCTAAACCCTAAACACTAAACTCTAAACTAACCCTAAAAAGCTAAACCAACTAAACTAAACCCTAAACTAACCCTAAACCCTAAGAATGGGAACCTTGATAGCAAACATTAACATCAACTAGACTAAATAAAGTGGAGGTGAAGGCAGCTATCATAGTGGTGGTGGAGGATCTGGAAGTGCTGGTGGATATGGAGGTGGTGGTCAAAGCAATGGTGGTAATGGAGGTGGGAGGTGCAACGGAGATTACAATCATGGTGGTGACAAAGGGAGAGATTAGGGATATGATGGTGGATCCCAATACTCGAGAGGTAGGGGTGGTTCTGATGGGAATTGGAGAAATAGAAGAACTGCCAATCCGATCTACTTCTTATGGAATTGTGTCTTTATAGTAGGGAAGGTTCCAATTATCTAGGGTTTTTGATTTGCTCTATGGATGCTTATTTTTGATCTATGTCATCACTTGTGTCTTAAAAACATGGGGTGCTACTTGGTTCATGAAATCGAAAAGAAGAAATATTGAATCTGAATTTATTCTCTGGTAAAAATAAAAAAACCTTAAACCCTAAACCCTAAACTAAAACTTAAACCCTAAACTTAAAACCTAAGCACTAAACCCCAAACTCGAAACCCCACACCCTAAACCCTAAACACTAAAAAGCTAAAAACCTAAACCTAAACTAAATAAAAATAAAAAATAAAATAAATAAAAAAACCTAAACTAAAATAAAATAAAAAAATTAAATTAAATTAAAACATTAACTAAAACCTAAACCAAAACCTAAACCTAAACTTAAACCAAAAATAAAATAAAATAAAAAATAAAAATTAAACTAAAATAAAATAAATAAAACCAAAACTAAACTAAAAAAATAAAACCTAAATAAAGTAAAACTAAACCTAAAATAAAATAAAATAAAAAAATAAAATAAAATAAAAACTTAATAAAACCTAAACCTAAAAATAAACCTAAAATAAAACTAAAAAATAAAAAATAGAAAACTTAAATCGTAAACTAAAAAAACCTAAACCTAAAATAAATAAAATAAAATAAACTTAAACCTAAATTAAATTAAACTAAACTAAAATAAATAAATCTTATACCTAAACCTAAATAAACTAAACCTAAACCTAACCCTAAACTAAATAAAATAAAATAAATACTTAAAATAAGCCTAAACCAAAACTAAAAATAAAACCTAAAAATAAACCTAAAACCTAAACCTAAAAAACAAAATAAAAACCTAAACCTAAACCAAAAAATAAAAAATAAAACCTAAACCTAAAAAAATAAAATAAAAATAATACTCAACTAAAAAATAAACTTGAACCTAAAAAAAAAACTAAAATAAAACCTAAACTAAAATAAATAAACCTAAAATAAATAAACTAAAAATAAATAAAAAAATAAATAAAATAAAATAATATAAACTCAAATACATAAAAATAAACTAAATAAACCTAAACCTATTGGTTTACTTAATTTTTTTTAAAAAACCTAAACCCTAAATCCTAAACCCTAAACCCTAAAACTAACCCTAAACCCTAAACCCTAAACCCTAAACTAAACCTAAAACCCTAAACCTTAAACCATAAACCCTAAAACCCTAAATCCTAAACCCTAAACCCTAAACCCTAAAACCCTAAACCTTAAGCCCTAAACCCTAAACCCTAAAGCCTAAAACTTACAACCCTAAACTCTAAATGCTAAACTAACCCTAAACCCTAAACCCTAAGAATGGGCAGAACCTTAACGCTAGGAACATCATCATCAACTAGGCTCAGGCTAGATCTAGGGATGGAGGTGATGCCAGAGGCGGCGGTTATCATAGTGGTGGTGGGGGATCTAGAAGTGCTGGTCGATATGGAGGTGGTGTTTATGGAGGCAGGTGGAGCAACATAGGTTACTGCCGTGGTGGTGACAAAGGGTGAGATCGGGGATATGAAGGTGGATCCCACTACTTGAGAAATGGGGGTGGTTTTGATGGGAACTGAAGAAATTGAACAATGATGACCGCTACTTATGGAACTGTCTTTAGAGAGAAGGTTCTACTTATCTAGGGTTTTTGATTAGCTTTATGGGGGCTCATTTTTTATCTATGTCGTTGCTTGTATCTCAGAAAACTTTGGGTAGTACTTTGTTCATGAAATCAAAAAGAAACCTTAAACGCTAAATCCTAAATCCTAAAACCCAAACCCTAAACCCTAAACTAAAATTTAAACCCTAAGCCCTAAACTTTAAACCCTAAACACTAAAAAGCTAAAAACCTAAACCTAAACTAAATAAAACCAAAAATAAAATAAATAGAAAAACCTAAACTAAAATAAAATAATAAAATAAAAACATAAACTGAAACCTAAACCTAAACCTAAGCCTAAACCTAAAGAAATTATAAATAAAAATAAAAATAAACTAAAATAAAATAAATAAAAACCTAAACTAAATTAAAAAATTGAAAATCTAAATAAAATAAAGACTAAACCTAAAATAAAATAAAATAAGCCTAAAATAAAATAAAAACTAAATAAAAACCAAACCTCAAAATAAAATTGAAAAATAAATAAAAAATAAAACCTAAACCCTAAATTAAAAAAAATAAACAAAAACTAAAAATAAAATAAACCTAAACCTAAACAAAATAAATAATTAACCTAAACCTAAAATAAACTAAACCTAAACCTAAACTAAATAAAATAAAATAACTAAAATAAAACTAAACCTAAACTAAAAAAAAAATAAACCTAAAATAAAACCTAAACCTAAACCTAAAAAATAAAAGAAAACCTAAACCTAAACCTAAAATATAAAAATAAAAATAAATCATAAAAAATAAAATAAAAATAAACTCAACTAAAAGAAAAAAAAAATAAACCTAAACTAAAAATAAAATAAAATAAACCTAAACTAAATAAATAAATAAAAAAATAAACGAAACATAATATAAAAAATAAACTTAAATAAAAATAAAAAATAAAATAAACTCAAATGAATAGATAAATAAATAAACTAAATAAACCAAAACTTATTGATTTACTTAATTTTAAGAAAAAAACCCTAAACCTACAACCCTAAATCCTAAATCCTAAACCCTAAAACCCTAAACCATAAACCTTAAACCTTAAAATCCTAAACCCTAAATCCTAAACCCTAAACCCTAAAACCTACAACCCTAAACCCTAGACCCAAAACCCTAAACCCTAAACCCTAAACTAACCCTAAACCATAAACACTAAACTAACCTTAAAGCCTAAGAATGGACAAAGCCTTGATGGTAGGAACTTCATGGTCAACTAGGCCCAGTGTAGATCTGGCAGTGGAGGTGAAGGCGGAGGTGATAGTTATCGTAGTGGTGGTGGGGGATCTGGAGGTGCTAGTGGATATGGAAGTGGTGGTGAAGTGGTGGTTATGAGGTGAGGAGTGATGAGGTTACAACCCTGGTGGTGGCGAGGGAGAGATCAGAGATATGATGGTGAATCTCGCTACTCGAGAGTCAGGGGTGGTTCTGATGGGAACTGGAGAAACTGAAGAATGATCGATCTGATCTGCTGCTTATGGAACTATGTCTTTACAGTAGAGATGGTTCTACTTATCTTGGGTTATTGATTTGGTCTATGAGTGCTCATTTTTTATCTATGTCATCACTTCTGTCCTAGAAAACTTGGGGTGCTACTTGGTTGATGAAATTGAAAAGAAGAAATGTTGAATTTAAATTTGTTCTTTATTTAAAAAAACCTTAAACCCTAAACCCTAAACTAAAACTTAAACCCTAAACTTAAAAGCTAAACCCGAAACCCTAAACCCTAAACCCTAAACCCTAAACCGTAAACCATAAACCCTAAACCCTAAATTAACCCTAAACCCTTAACCTTAAACACTAAACCCTAAAAAAAATAAAAAACCTAAAACTAAATAAACCTAAAAAAAAATAAATAAAACCTAAACATAAACAAAACATAGACTTAAACCTAAACTAACCTAAAAGAAAATAAAATTAAAAATAAAACTAAAATAAAATAAATAAACCTAAACTAAATTAAAAAATAAAACCTACATAAAATAAAAAAAAACTAAACCTAAAATAAAAAAAAATAAACCTAAAATAAAATAAAATAAAAACTAAATAAAAATCTAAACCTAAAAAATAAACCTAAAAATAAATCCTTAAAATAAATAATAATAAAAACCTAAACCCTAAACTAAAAAACTAAAACTTAAATTAAAAATAAAATAAATAAAATAAAATGAGCCAAAACCTAAACTAAAATAAACTAAACTAAATATATAAAACCTAAACCTAAACCTAAATTAAACTAATCCCAAACCTAAACAAAAACTGAATAAAATAAAATAGACTAAAAATAAATCTAAACATAAACTAAAAAATATATACCTAAAAATAAACCTAAAATAAAAACCTAAAACCTAAACCTAAAAATATAAAATAATAACCTAAACCTAAACCAAAAAAATATACCCTCAACTAAAAAATAAACCTAAATCTAAAAAATAAACTAAAATAAATAAACCTAAAATAAGCTAAAATAAATAAAAAAATAAAAATAAACTTAAATAAAAAAGAAAATATAAATAAACTCAAATAAATAAAAAAATAAACTAAATAAACTTAAACCTACTATTTACTAATTAAAAAAAAAACCCTAAACCCTAAATCCTAAATAAACCCAAAACCTAAACCTAAACTTACAACCCTAAACCCTAAACCCTAAACCCTAAACCCTAAAACCTAAACTAATCCTAAACCCTAAACCCTAAATAAGAAACCCTAAAACTAAACCTAAACACTAAACTCCAAACCCTAAACCTAAAAACCCTAAACCCTAAACTAACCCTAAATCTAAACCCTAAAACCCTAAACCCTAAGAATGGGCGAACCTTGATGGAATAAATGTCAACTAGGCTCGCCTAAATCAAGTGGTGGAGAAGGAGGAGGTGATGTTATCAATGGTGGGGGGGGATCACGAGGTGGGGTGGATATGGAGGTGGTGGTCAGGATGGTGGTTATGAGGAGGAGAGGAGGTTACCGTGGTAGAGGGAGAGATCGAGATATGATGGTGGATCCAACTACTAAGAGGTGGGTGGTCGAAGGGAGGAGAGAAACTAAAGAATGGTCAATCGATCTACCACTTATGGAATAGAGACAAGAGAGATCTACTTATCAATGGTTTTTAATTTTCTCTATGGGTGCTCATTTTCTATCTATGTCATCACTTATGTAGAAAACTTGGGTGATTCGGTTGATGAAATCAAAAAGAAGAAATGTTGAATCTAAATTTGTTCTCTATTAAAAAAACCTTAAACCCTAAAACCTAAGTTAAACATAAACCCTAAACTAAAACTTAAACCCTAAACCCCAAACCTAAATCTTAAAACCTAACCCTAAACCCTAAACCCTAAACCCTAAACCCTAAACCCTAAACTAAACCTAAACCCTAAACCATAAACCCTAAACCTAAACCCTAAACCTTAAACCCTAAACCCTAAATTAAACCTAAACCATAAACCCTAAACCCTAAACCCTAAACCCTAAACTATAAACTAACCTCAACCCTAAACCTTGAATAAAGATGTCATTATTAGTAGATATGAATGACCTAATCCTAACATAGTTATGGTAGCTAAAGAAAATGTCTTCAAGATACTTTCCTTAACTATTAGAGATTTGAATACCTAAACCCTAACCTAAATCATATTATAATACCATATATTATAGTATAATGTAGCATCATATGTTTGAGCATGTAGTGATGTGTTTTTGGATGTTATAAGATGTTTTGAAATGTTTTAGTATATTATGGTATTGTGCCCTATAGTCTATATTAATATAAATCATAAAAATATTGATTTAAAAATAGATGATGAAATTTATTAAATTTGAAGTGGGAATTAGGTTGTAGTACCAAAGGTGTGCTATGCCACTTGTAGTCTTAAAAGTAAGATTTTATGTTCAAAATAAATATTATATGTTGTATAGTATAACATCATATATCATAATATATTATTCTTGCATTTTAAATTCTTTAGTATTTTACAATCATATAGTCAAGCCTACACTAGAATTATTTATAAAAATGTTGATTTAGACTTTAAAATGGTGGAATTTGGCCAAATTCATAATAGGTAGAGCATGGCATCATAATATATTATTAAAAAATATGTAAGTGATACAACTAAAATATATAGTTTTTTATTTTTAGACTAATTTTATGATTTTTTATCTTAAGCAACCCCTTTTGATGTGATATAATATAATATAATATAATATGTTATAGTGTATTATAATATAGATGCCATAACATAGTGTAGCATCATGCATTATAGCATACTATTGTGTATTACTACTTGTTGTTTTAGCATATTTTACTTTTGTTATAGTATGATGTAGAAGTTTTGTACTAGTATAATTCATAAAAATACTAATTTATAGGTCGAGATGATGGGATTTGGCCAAATTTAAGGTAAGCTTTAGGGAACATCATTGGGGTGTGCTATGGTGTGTCATTTAATCAAAAGAATGGAATTTTGCATCCAAAATAAATGTTCATTTTTCAACCAAATTTTATAAATTTTCTTAAAGTGATTCATTTTAAGGTGTAATGTAATATAATTATTATGAAAGCATATTAAAATATAATGTACATAACAATATAACTTCACATATATATGAATGTGGTGTGTTACTAAATGTTATTGTACATTTTAGTATGTTTTAATTTTGTTATAATACATTGGGTCAAAACTCACAAAAATGTTAATTTGAAGGTTGAGATGGAAGGATTTGGCCAAATTCATGGCACACACTAAGAAGCAAGACCAAAATTATGCTATTTTGTACCATTTCTAATAGAAAATAACAATTTTACATCCAAAATGAACATTATTCATATTTTGAGAAAATTTTGTTTTTTTCCTTTTAAGTGATTTTAATGAGGTGTAATGTTAGACAATATATTATATTATAGCAAATTATAATATAACATCATATATTATAATATAATATAGTGTGTTAATTCACACTATAACATGTTTAGCATGATATTGTATAGTTAGTTTGAGCTTGCATCACAAATCATAAAATGTTGATTACAATGTTAAGATGATGTAATTTGAATGAATACATTGTTGGCTTTTGGTTGAAGTATTAAAGGTGTGCATAAGAGAAGAAATAAGATTTGATGAGAATTTCAAGGACATGGAGGAGATCCATTAGGGGATCACACATGCATTGGACATGACATGTGAGGGGTCTATGAGGGCATAGAAGAAAATATTGGGATAAGGTTTGAATTTGATTTGATTATATGATTTGTGGAAAGAAGATACTTGGGGATAAGAATCTATAATCCATGGGATTATGATTGAATCAATTTTAATTTGTTTTGTTTTAACTGATGTGGAGGCATATCTACTAGAGATATGGGCTCAAGGGATCGGGTATATGAACCTTCCACTAGGAAGTAGGTTTGGGCTATCCAGGTGATTGGGATTTGAGTTTGATTTCAGATTTATTTGGGGATGTATCCATGAAATAAGAGTTTAGCTGGACTTCTTTAATTTAGACTCTACTAGGGGAGTTGGTTTAGTTTGGCTCCACTAAGGAGGTTGGTTTTGAATTTAATTTGTTTACTTGACTTGTTTATATATGATTTAGGGCTATACTAAAGAGACGGGTGTAATTTAACTCTAGAAGGGAAAATCATATTGGGTTTGATTTAATCTGAGTTAATGTCGGTGTGCAATGGACCCACTAAGAAGGGGCTATATCATCCTTGACCTACCTCAGGTTTGCAAATCCAAAGAGATAGTCTATCATGGGGAGCAACCAACCTAAGGGTTGCCTTTTGCAAAAGCGATAGGAAGAAGGCAAAGACTTACATCTTCCAAAGCAACAATGGGTGACCGTTGGATGCATAAACAAATCAAACGACCTAGGGTGACTACCGAGTGAATGTCACTGGGACTTATGTCAACTCAAAGTAGTCGTGGATTAATTTTATCTTAATTTCATGTGATTTGATATGGTTTGTTTGGTTTAGTTTGATTTTGAATTGAGGCATATATTGGGGATGTGAGCGGTCAAATTTGATAGATTTAATTTATGGACCATGTTATGTGATGGACCCACGAGAAGGGGCTATATCGACTTGTCCTATCTCAAATTTAAAAAATCCAAAGGATAGTCTGGGTGGTAGAGCTAGCCAACCTAAGGGGTTGCCTTTGTGTGCAACTATGCTAGAAGAAGGCATAGAAGACTTACATCTTCTAAAGTGGGAACAACTGACTGTGGTAGCAAACAAATCAACTTGACTTAGGGTGACTACTAAGTGAATGTCTGGGGACTTATATCAACTCAAGAGTAGTGACTTAGGGAGTTTTGCTAACACTTCCCTAAAGATAGGATGCTTGCTTGGGAAAAGGTACCAGGGGTAATTATCCTCTAATCTATATATATATATATATATATATATATATATATGTTTGTATGGACCTTGTTGTTGTGTGAGGGACCACCCTAAGAAGGGGCTATGTCAGCCTTGACCTATCTCAGATTTATCAGATCAAGGGAGAATCTACACATCCATAGTACCAATTCTCCAACCACAGGGGTGGTTTCTAGGAAAGGAGAACTATCCAATCGGATAGTAACCTGAGTAGTGTCATAATAGAGATGCAAAGGATGTGATCCAAATATAGTGCCCATAGGGGAGGTGCTACTACGGGCATTATCCTAAGCCTTGGAAAAGAAATCTTATAGGTGTATGGTGGCTAACTCAAGAACAAAGCGTAACAGACTTACATCTGCCTTGAGTGGTGTATCCTAAGGTGTGAAAACTAACCAACCTAAGGTGTATCTGTCAGCATGTGTGGTCTATCCGTTAGCATAGTGAGAACCAACCAACCTGAGGTGCCCATCAGTGTCCAACGATCAATATATAAAGAAAGTGTGTAGGCTTACAACTTTCTAAGTGAAACTGGTCATCGGGATAGTCTGTCATCGACAAGACAGATGTTATCTGACCTAGAGTGACTACTAAGCGGGGAGCACCGAGGAAGGGTTGGACCTAAACTTAAAGTATTCAAGAGGGAAAGAACCACTAGGGGACTTATCATAAATCTCAAATATACTCGACCTAGTCAATACAAGAAGGTTAATCTAAGAAGAAAGCTTACCAGACTCACATCCTCTTAAATGAAGCCAACATGAGGTAACTTACTGGCCATGCAGTAAGGCCTACCAAACTAATAAAGCACTTATCAGTGTGGAGTGGCCAAGTAAGAAAGGAAAGTATAGCAGACATATATCCTCGAAAGCAAGAAGACCACTAGGGTGACACACTAGAAGGTTTGCATGTCAGCCTGACCTAGAGAAGCTATTGAGTGAGTAACGTTAGGGGCGTTATTTCAACTCAGAGTAGCCCGAGATAAAAGATATGTGTTTGTTTTATATCTTTGTGTGTAGTTTGTGTTTGTGTTATGTTGATGAAGGATAAGACATCACTCAGGTTCCTTACAACTACCTTAAACATATTATGGAAGATTCATAAATAAGAATACTTTTAATATGGAGGAGATTGAATTCAAAATGAAATTTTCATTGATGATAATTATTTTCAAACTTAATTTATAATTTTTCTTTAAGTAGAGCTCAGTGATTGGAAGCATTGGGTGCTCTCCCTTATGACTAATAAGCTGATAAGATCATCTTTGGTAGGCATTCTCTATGGAAAAAGGGCCTTCCTAAGTGGGTTCAAACTTGTCTCCAATATTACGACAGGCAACAATTGATATCCTTAGAATTATTATAAGCTCTCTTACTTCAAAACCTCTAGGACGGACCAATTACTTGTGAACTTGAATCACTTTAGCTTTGTGAAACTCAAGGTTTTGGCATGCCCTCAGGCGTCTCTCCTCCAAACCTTTGAGCTCTTCAAACCGTAACTTGGCATTCTATTCTATTTTGATCTTGCTACCCATAGACATCGTTAGTGATGGGAGTTGGACTTCTAATGTAGAATGGCTTCGGACCCATACACTAAGGAGAAAAGAGTAGATTGAGTTGGAGTTCTATATATGGTGCGGTAGCCCAAGGCTTTCAACTAACCGCCATGCCACTATCTTTTGTATGTCAAGTGTCTTTACTATTTGATGAGAGTTTCATTGAAGGCTTCACTAAGCCATTTTCCCTAGTTGATGGTAGAATATCTCCAATCAATGTTGTGTCTCAAAGTTGTTGATCTCGCTTTGAATGCGCTTCCATTATCAAATATAATTTGTCAAGGCACAACCTATATATAATATATGGTTCCTAAAAACTAGCACATGCTGAGCTGTGACCTCTTTGAGCAAAATCACCTTGCTCATTTGGAAAAGTACTCAGTAGCAGCTAAGACGAATCGATGACCCTTGGAAGAAGGAGGATTAATCATACCCATAATGTCGTATCCCAACACTCGAATGGCCATGATGCTAATGTAGGATGTAGAATGTTGGGTGGTTGGTATAGGACCACACCATGTATTTGACATTGGTGGCATTGCCTAGCCATATCCATGCAATCTTTGATCATCAATGGCTAGTAGTATCCTAGTCTCTTGATCTTGGCTTTCATCACCAAATTGGTTGATCCACATAATCTTAAGTGTACCTCCATGATCTTACTGCTTCGCTTGTCTAAATAATGTAACCACATATGATCAAAAGATCATCGCTACAAGACACCATCCACAAGAGCATAGGAAAGTGCTCTTTTGCTTCATTTAATGGGCTTGAGACTTCTCTTGAGGTAGTTTTCCTTTATTTAGGTAATCCATGAATGGTTGTCCCCAATCTAACTCCTCATCCTTCTTGGCAATGGAAACCTCCCCTTTAAAAGAGTACTTTTTGATGAGTTCAATATCAATAAGGGATAAGACTTATCTATTTTGGATCTTTATTGATATGGACTCATCCTCCGGACATGTCAACTCCTTGGCAGGCTTGGCTAAAGCATATGCTACAATATTCTCTCTTCGAGAAATCTTATAAATGGTAACCTTAGAGAATTGAGCCAATAACTCCATGGTGTACTTGTGGTAGCGAAGGAGCTTGGGATTTATAACCTTATAGGACCCAATGATTTGGTTGATAACTAGCTGAGAATCCTCAATGATGTTGATGTTATGGATACTTAGAGTAATGGCTAACTCCAGATCGATAATCAGAGTCTCATATTAAACTTCATTGTTGGTGCAAGGATTGGATAGATGATATGAGAATCTCATCATATCATAGTTAAGAGAACTATTCCTGCTCCTGCCTTTCCTGGAATAGTAGATTATAGTTTTTCTCCTCTTTGAGAGGAAGACTCACCATCAAAGTACATCTCCCAGTGGTGAATACTAGTATCCCCTAGGTTCATGATTTGTCTATCGGGGAGATCATCACTAAGGAAAGAGTCAACAGGAAGTGGGTGTGCTGCTAAGAAATCTATTAGCACTTATCCTTTCATCGCATAGAGGGGTACGAAGGTAATGTCAAACTGTTAGAGGGTCATAAACCATCATGCCAACCATCTGGATATCATCGTATGTGTCATGAGATATTGTAGTGGATCGATCCTAGAGATTAAGTTCACCTTATGAGGAAGCATGTAGTGGTGTAGCTTTTGGGATGCAAAGATTAAAGTTAGGCAATGCTTCTCAATGGATGGATAATTAGCCTCAGAAGAGATTACATGATGGATGAGGTAGTAGAATATTTTTTTTTCTTCCCTTCATCATTGGCTTAGGCCAACAAAGCACCAAGGGAGTCATCTAATGCAACCATGTAAAGTATGAGTGCTTGGATAGCTACTAGAACCGGTGTAATCGTAATGCTTGATGTCTTTGAAGGCATGCTCACACTTGTCATCTCACTTGAACTTGGCATCCTTTTAACAAATGAGAATGGATAACATCTTCTGATAGGGATATAAAGCATCTTAGATACCAACCGCTTTAGAATGATCCGAGTTGAGTTAAACTTTTAGGGGTGGCATTTAATATCACCTTGATCTTCTAGATTGATTTTAAAATTCTGTCGAACAACAAACCCAATGAATTTCTCTAAGCTACTCAAATGCACACTGTGGGGTTCATTTTAAGATTAAATTATCTTAATTGTTCAAAAACTACTCTCTAATCCAAGAGATGGTCTTCCTTTTCTCTACTTTTGACCATGAGATCATCAACATAGCACTCAACTTGATGTTGATTGAGTTCATCGAAGATTCAAGTCATCCACTAGTATGTAGCCACATTTTTAAGGATGAAAGGCATGACCTTATAGCAATAGATTTTGATCAGGGCTTCTAACGGTAGTGTTTCTTCCATCTTCAGGGGCCATCTTTATTTAGTTATATCCAGATGAGCCATCCATGAAAGAGAAGACTACATGAGATGAGGCAATGTCCACCATCATCTCTGGGATTGGTAGTGGAAATTCATCTTTCGAACATGCCTTATTTAAATCCCTAAAATTGAAGCATATGTGAATTTGGCCATTCTTTTCTTAACTGGGATGACGCTGGCTAACAAGGTATTTTTCTTCTTGAATGAAGCCATCATGGATCAATTTCTTGACTTCATAAATGACCTGTTGTTCTATGTATAATTTCATGCATCTAGGAGCTTGCTTGATAAGGTTAGCAATAGGCTCTATAGTTTATGGACTACGTTAGAGCCAATCCAGCATCTCTTCATAACTCCATGCAGTCCTTAAACTCACCAATAGCCTAACTAAGTCATTTCAATTTCATTTAACAAAGAACCGATGTATGTCGCGGATCTTCTTCGCCTAAGTTTATTTTCTTTGAGCTTGTCGATGGTTGACTTGATCTCTTCTTCGAACTCTAGCGGTGCATCTTTGACTTCAAAATTATCTGGATCATCTGAGGTTTCTAAGCACAGCTCTTCATATGAGTTAATGTGATTTGAAAAGAAACTATCAAATTGTAAATGATTTTTTGATGACTAAGCAGTAATCATCATCATCGACTAGACTCACTATATCAAATCCTAGTCTTGATCTTGATGGAGAGCTTTTACATTTGTTCTTCCATATTCTTTCGAAGTAGTTTGGCCTATGCTTTCACAAAGTATGTGGGATTAACCCTATCTTTGCTAAATTATAAACATAAGGCAGGTACCAATCAAAAGGTAATTGTATTAAATCTTTATATGAGTCATGTTCAAGTTTTACATTGACTTCTTGACTTAAGGATGATGCTCCTAGAAAGAACCTCTGAGTCTTCACAGTTATGGATGATTTAAGGGCTTCCTTAACAACCAAACCCTTAACTTTTTCAGAGGAAAGTGGGGTTAGAGCTAAGGTTCCCAATTGATGACTAACTATTTCACATATAGACTTGGATACACTTATGCTTTGCTTTGGAGCTCAGTCTTCATCGCTATCTAGATCAAGTATCATCTCCAAGGGAATATACTGTTGAGAAGAGCTGGCTAGTGTGCTAACCATATATGACTCATCCTATGAACTAAATTTGAAGTCTATATGGATAGTAGGTGTACTCCTTGTAACTGGACATATCTTCTATTAGCTGGCCAACAAAGAGGTTTTATACCCTGGATCCTAACTGGCCTCTTCCTCAGGTGGAGGTCGCCCTACCCATATGTTTGGAGTAATGAACTATGGAATTTAATGTCGCTCACTTCCTCCTCCAAGTCTATTTGCTCCTTTTATTTTTTTTCATTTTCTTTTCTTTCTTTTCTTTTTTCTCTTTCCATTTCTCTTTTTTTTTTCTTTTATTTTAAACTTGCCAAGTTTGTGAGAATAGACTTGTTGATTTTGAGGGAGGTAGTAAGTCACATCCTCAAATATGCCACCTCTGAACTATACATGGCTTGAGATCTCCTTTGACATAGAGACATCCCACCTCTCCTAACTTCATACACGATGTAAAGAGGGATGGAACTATGTTGTTCTCATGTATCCATGGTCTCCAAGAAAAGTGTTGAAAGATGTATCCAAGTTTAAAATGTGAAACTTGGCTTCAGTCTTCTAATCATCTATATCTAAGGGCAACACTATAGAGCCTAAGGCCTGTTGACCTCACTTTTGGAGTGTAGATTCTATCATTTCATCTTAGACTTAGGAGTCTTCTAGACACTAAGACTTTCTTAGTCATAAGACACATCTAACAATTAGGGAAACACTTAACCTAAGCCTAAATACTTTGAAGGGTTAACCATAGGACAAGGTTATGCCTTAGGGATTAGGATAATCCATCTACCCTATAACGAAAATCCAATCCGTGTTCACCTTCTCAAACCAAACCTCAAGTTCAATTCAAACATCAAATTCATATCCAAATCCAAGCCTAAATTCTAAAACCAAATGATTGAAGCCCATGATCAAATCCAAACTTGAAACCCTTCCTAAGCCACATGACATATCCCATGGACTTAGCCAAATTTTAATCCAAATCAATTAAAAATAAATTG
The DNA here is from genome assembly GCA_021442155.1 of Cymbidium sinense. Taxonomy (NCBI): domain Eukaryota; kingdom Viridiplantae; phylum Streptophyta; class Magnoliopsida; order Asparagales; family Orchidaceae; genus Cymbidium; species Cymbidium sinense. The sequence goes on from JAKCPB010000068.1 coordinate 196,788, forward strand.
ATTTTCTCATAATCATCTTATACTTTCAAGCATCTTCCTAAATATAAATCAAATCTACATTCAAGTGATCAAAAATAAATCAAACTAAATAAAATTAAATCAAAACCCTTCCTAAGTCATGACCTATCCCATGGACTTAGCCAAATCTTAATCCAAATCACTTCAAACTCAATTGATTTTCTCACAAATCAATCATATTTTCAATCATCACAAATTTAAATGAAATATACATTTAAATCATCAAAACTAAATCAAACCAAATCAAAATCCAAACCTAAGCCACATGACCCAACTCGATGGAGTTAGCCAAATTCCTTCATTCCAAAACCCAAATTCAATTGATTTTCTCATGAATCAATTATACATTCAATCATATTCACAAATATAAATGAAATCTAAAATAATCAAGCCAAACCAAAATCAACCCAAGTCAAACCCAACTTATCCCTTTTGACTTGAAATGTTCAGATGAACCAACCCCATTTGAACCCAAGATAATTGAAATTAAGTTTATAAATCAATCCCAAATCTATATATAAACTCAACTAAATCAAACTCAACCCAAAATCAAACCAATTAAACCCAATGGGTCCACTTGACCCAAAGAAGCCAATTTGATCTATTTGAGCCAAGTTCTAATCCTACTCAATTTGAATTTAACCAAGCCCATCAAAACCTCCCATCATGATTGTTGACCACCCTAGGTTGATCAATTATCATAAATTGGGTCAAACCAAGTCAACTTGGTCATTTTACCAAGTCAACCCCTAACCCATATGAACCCAAACTAGCTAACTTGCAACCTAAGTCAAATCCTTTGAAACCAATGGTTCATACCAAATCAAAATAAATATTTGAATATGATTTGACCTTCAATTGAGTCAAACCAAACCCAATTGGCCCTATTGACCCAAGTTGACACAAATTTACCTAAAAGGTCAAATTATGTCAAATCAAGATAGAAACCAAATTGATTGCGACCAATGGCTCAATTTCATTCCAAATTGATTATTGAACTTGACTAAAGCCATGATTGGACCCAATTGAAACCAATTGACCTACTTAGCCCAAATTGACCTAAAGGTTAAAGTTGGCCTAAATCAAAACCAAATCCAAATTAATTGAACACAAAGCCTACAATCATCTTCAATTGGTCAACTAAACCCAAACCAACACCCAACCTAAGCCATTTTGGCCAATTTAGTCAAATTGGTCAACTTAACCCATTTGACCCAAATGAATTCTAATGAGCTAAAATTAAATCTAAGCCAAACTAAACTAAACCAATTGAACCAAAACATTCCAAATGATCATATGAACTTGACTTAACCCTTGGTTTGACCCAATTTGACCAATTGGCCAACTTGACCCAACCTAACCCAATTTGACCTAAATGAGTCAAATTAAGCCAAACCTAACCAAATTAACTCCACATTACTTGAAATTTTGGCTAACCCACTTTTGGCTCATTTCAAATGCCCAAATCATATCCAATGATAAATGATCATTTTACCCTTAGGTCAAGGGCATCACATGAGAGAAATCACCTATGTAAGTGGTCATTTCCAATCCTTGGACACTTGGTAATCTCCCAATCATCCTCCTAGGCACCTAGGACACTGCCCAACCTGATCCAAGCAGTGGTTGGGTTAGCCATTACCCATGAGAGGTAAAATCACCTCACCCTATGCATTGGAGTATTTGAAACCCATAGGACACCCATGATTCCCACCTCCGCACCTTCAACCAACCAAGCCGAGCCAACTCACCTCCTTCCTGCCACCCACGACTCTCTGAGATGGCCAGACGACCACTAAAAGCCAAAACCCAATCCCACCATCCGATCAAGATGAGTGGGGGTATGTACCCCCTCGTTTCAACTCAAATACACAAAAAAATCATTCCTCATAACCCAAACTACTCAATATGAACTATTAGAGCCATTTCCTAAGCTCCCAAGCTCGTTCCTCCATTGAAAAATGCCATTCTCATCCATCCCAAAATGGGACACTCCCATTTACAACCTAACTTTGCCATTTCTTCATCAAACTCAAATTAACTTTGCACACACCTTCCCTAGGCCTTGTCGAGTAAGAATAAATCATCTCCTAAGCTTCATGAGCACTGGAGGTGGGACTTCAATGAAAGTCAAGCTCTAAATCATCGGTTCATGCCTTTTTAAGTGAACATCGAGGAATTGATCCAATTGCTGGTCAACTGAGCTTCATCCGCACTATTCGATGATTCCTCAATTATTCAAGCCGACGGTCTTAAGCTCTAGTGAGGTATACTTCCAAAACTGATCCTTAAGAAAGCATGGGTTGGAGCTTTTTAAAGAAAACTTGCATTTCGTGTGATCTTGACCGTTTGATCCCCTCCGATTGATGTCATGAAAGTATGGGATCATTTTGGAGTTGATCCGAGCTCAGGTAACCTCAGATCATGTAAGCAATGGTGGACAGACTCCATTCTCCCACACTTATGTGACATTAGATCATGCATTGTCTATTCCGCTTGATCAAAATGGACGGTTGTGATTAGATCTGCTAGATTGATCTGATCTAATCCTATTAAGCTTATGGGATTAATCATAGCCATCCGATCATAATTAATGATGATGAAAGCATCCACCGCCACGTAGAGTCGTATAAGTTTTAAGTAATCTGCCACATGGAAAGTGTGCCGCATTAGTGTGGCATATGGAGCCAACCGGATTAGGCTTTAATTAGGTTTAATTAATCTTTTCTAATAGATAAAACTTCTAAAAATTATAGAAAAATCAAAAATATAAATAAATACTCATTTTAAAGGTATTTCAGAGGAGAATTAAATAAAAATAATCTTAATTAATTTTGAACAGTAATTAAGGTTTAATTTCAAATTTTATTAGCTTAATTACTTAAGCAATTAATCCCAAATTTTGTGGGAAAATTTATTGGGATGACCTCTGCCTCCCATGATTTTCTTGGGATTTATTGCTCACTTAATTAGAAAAATTGACTTATTAAACCTTAACTACTCTTTTAAGTTAATTAATCATTAATTAATCCCATGAATAGTAATAAATTAGTTAATTAAGTTTATTAATCATTGTTCAACAGTAAGTAAAGTAAAGAATAGGGTTGGTACCCCTTTCCCTAAATTCATTTCACCCTTTTTTTAAAATGAAATGAATTAAGATTTAACTAATTAAGTAAATCACTTAATCAAATTGAAATCATAATCACATTAGACTTTAATTAATTAAATTATGGGGTAGATCTTTAGGTATTTAGTAACTTATAAGAGTTTAATGAAATTATGGTTAGTCCACATGTGTGGGAAAACCTTAAGAGTAATTAATAAAGTCCCTTAATCTAATTAACTATTAATCATGAGCCAATTATAGTCCTCTTTATTTCCTAGATCATTGCAAATTTATTTTCCTTGCATATCATTTTGGCTCATAATTATTTAGTTAATTACTTTAAGGTGACATAGGTAATGATAATTAATTCATCTAATTAACGGTTCAACTTAATTAACCCATAAAATCAACTTAATTATATTTCCTTAAATTAAATCAAATCACTAATGTGGGAATAGGTTTAAAATAGAAAGTTGATTTCTCTTCTCTTTAAATCAAATCAAATCCAAAACTTAATTAATAAACAATCTTTGGTTTACTTTAAATAATCTTATTTGATTTGATTGTCCTTAAGAACTAGTTTGGATGAATGAATCACATGCTTATATTTGATTGTCCTATTTCCAATCATGTTAAATTTGGTATGTCATTTGAATTCATGCATCCATCTTTTTAAAATCAAGTAAAATAAAATTGATTTCCTTTATGTAAGCTTACATGTGTTGAATTAATTTAATATATCCATGGCTATTATCACTATTAAATCCAAATGTATTTTTTAAAAGCTTATAAATGAATAATAATATGTGTTATGATGCTAGTAATAAATGCATAAGAAAAGCTTGTGCTTATAGCTTAAGTGTATGAATGTAGAGTTCTTTTTCCTCTATTCAATTATTGATTTATATAAGATCGAATAGAAATGGGTATATAGTCTGAACATCCTGGGAACACGAGGCTTTAGCTAGCCCTAAGAGGACATTTGATTACCTCACTTCTATGGTTTAACAACGGCACGTACCCTTTTGATTTCATTCTTATGTATTTCAACATTAGAATTTGGATATAGCTTTAAGTCATATATATAAATGATCAATAAAAAATATACAATCTTTGCATGATTTTCTTTCCCTCATTTATGTATACATCCGTGTGTGTCCATGAAAAGCAAGTATATAGTCTATAAATATCAGGAATATAAGGCTTTATTTAGCCCCAAGGAGGTCATTTGATTACCTCACTTCCCTAGTTTAACAATGACACATAGTTGCCTATATCTTCAAACATGTATATATATGTGATTACTAAATAAAAATCCCATTTTACTTTAAAATTCCATGCATTCATAATTAACTAAGTGGTTGAATTAATTAGCCATATGATTTGGAGCTTACTTCTTATGTTCATGTATACGAATTTACATATGTTTGAATGCAAATGGGTATATAGTATGGGCATCTCGAATATGATGCTTTAGCTAGCTTAAAGAGGTCATTTGATTACCTCACTTCTCTGGTTTATTTAACAATGGCGCATTATTTAATTTTCTTCTTATATCTTTTATGCATAAGAATTTGGATAAACTTTTAAATTAATATGTTTAAATAATTCAATCAAATAAAATATAAATTCTAAACATACACGTACATTCATCATTTAAGTGTGCTAAAATATGTTGCATCTATACATACACTTAGGATTAAATTGTATGCATGTTAAATGGGATGGAAAGGAATGATTTAATATATGTCATGTGGTAGTAATTCAATTAAATTAATCTTAAAATGCCTTTCATTTTGAATAGGATTATTTAAAGTGAACCTAAACTTTGGATTAATTAATTCATTTAATAAGCCATTCACTAAAGAGAACAAAATTAAATTAATATACTTTAGGAAGTGACTTAAGGTATGGATGAAAGAGGATAATCCTCTTTTTCTCTCTTTATAACACTTAGTTGATAAGTGTAATCAAATTAAACAAAAGGAAAAACAAATTAAAATTCTCAAATCAATTAAACTACTTCAAGTGAAATCAACCTTTCATGTTAAATTGAATCCTTCTACATTTTGAAAATACAACACTAATGCCTAACAAGGCTTAGCACATAAGTCTTAATACACACATTATAATTAAGTCACCACTTCTAGCTCTAAGTTAGGATAGTGTATGTTGTGATATATATTTTGTTTTATGATGTATTATTTTAGATTGGATGTTAGGGTGTATGCTTTGTAGACTGGATAATAGGTCAATATTAGCCTAATCATGTTTTTACAGGGGATTATGCTTAAGGGATGCTTAAAAATAAATGTAAATTCTCTTTTTGCAATTTGTTTAAAACCTTAAGCATAATCCAAGTTAGAATAGGTGGGCTTAGTTACCTATGTATAGGGTGCTAAGTCTAAATTATAAATACAACTGCTTGGGATTATATGTATATTTAGATAACCTCTATTTTATAGTTGTAGTTAGATATACTTTTCCCATAGAAATATAATTTTTGCAATAGGAATTAGGATTAGTGCTATGAGGGATTAGGATGAGCAGTGGCTAGAAGGCTTTATCCTAGGGTGCCATGCGATGTCGTTGAAGCAAGCACCATCCAAATTAAAGAAGGAACAAAATCAGAAATGTAGATATGAAGAAATAAGACCCCCATATGATTTAATACAATTATAATTATTCTTTTATATTCTAGGTTGAATAAGGTTAGACCTCGGCTACCCATTTTTTCTCCCTTCGGGTTGTACAGCGGTACCCGACTGGACCAATCTTTTATTCTTTTACAATAGTTTATATAATTGTTTGATCTTCTATTTACATTATGCATTAGGATGCATGCTTTTCATAGTTTTTTAAGTGATTGATTCTTTAATGTGTGGCTTTGATATGATTAAGCTCTTAGGATAAAAATAACTTTTCTACCTAACGAATCTCTCATAACTAAATTTTAAACAACTCATAACCTCATCATAAAGTCTAAGACATAAATAAGATAATTAAAAGAATTAGCAACCCCTTAGATGTATGGTTGTATGTTTCACATCATGCATTCATATTCTTTCTCTCTTGAACATGAAGAATCTCCATCTTTGCACGATAAAGGAATGCTTGACCTGTGAGGGCATCCCTTATTATGGAGAGCACCTTCTAACTAATTTGATCCATAACCTATTTTATCGTGCATTTAAACATAAGAAATCCTAAATGCACTATCAAAATGATGTGTCTAAAATGAAATAAAATTTGAAAATATTTTGCATCTATAGATTAATTCATATGCTCATACCACTCATGCTCTAGTCTCTTAGGGAGTGTGTTTAGGACTTTAGTCTCTTTCTAATTAAATAACTACCCTAGCTATCTTGCAATTCATAAGATAGGACTACATGGTTTTAAAAATGTAGTAGGAGTTATCTAGCAACCACTCCAGGCAGTTATAAGTCCAGAAGTTAGACAATTTATTCTCTCTTGTGGAGGTAAACCCTTATGTCCACCCATCGCTTAGATTTAGGTCATCCTTTAGCCCGTACTAAAGCTCCCTAGATTTAGGATCCATGGTAGCAATTTCCTTTGGGCTATGAGCATAAATCCTCACCTCTTAGGCATTCCCACAACCTTATGTTGATGGATTATAAGCACTAGTAATCTAATTAAATTTCAACTCAAAACATATAAATCTCTTCAAGTTCAAAATTATAAAGCCCAACCATAGGATAAATTGGAATGCTCACTAGGCTTTCTTGTATCATGAGGATTTATTAGTTATTTCATTTGGATTCCAAAAATAATTCTTCTCCTTGAACTTTCCCAATTGATTTTCCAAATACAACCAATCCTTTGATATTCTAACCATGAAATCTTTGGAGCTAATAATTGTCAACTTTAATCGAGAGTATTTTTAAGAAATTTCATGCCTTAGGAGTCTTTATTATGTGATTAAGTCTATTATAGGGTGATTCCTCTATCTTTTGAAATACTACATCATACCTCAATAATGTACTCGAGCACCTCAAAAGTACCCCATGATCTGTGGTGTACTTACATCCAAAATAAACACCACAAGGCCCTCTCACTTTGTTCATTTAATCCTCTCAACATCATCCTTTCTTTTTGAAGTTCGGAGATGTTGATCCTCTAGTAGGCAAGGGTTATTAGACTCATAATACTGAGTGATACACTTGGTTCAACCATAACTCAGCGTATGCCAACATCCAATGTAAAGCGGTTGTGCTTTCGGTCCCTCTGAGTAAGTCTTCATTGGTGAATGTAACTCCTAAGATGTCTTTCGAGTGGCATGCCTTCTCTTTAGTAGCTGTCTGCTGAGTTAAGCATGTCTCTAGATCAAGTAAGGCCTTGATTAGAGATTCCCTCATCTATTTGGATAAGACAATGGCATCGTATATGCTTAACTTAGCTGGAAACTTTCTAAGGTGAGCTAAGACATTGTGATCAACTTTAGCTTGGTCCTCCACAAGCATATCCATGGGCGGAGCATCCTATGGAGGGGCTATCTTCTCATTAAAACTAATGACTTGCTTACCCTTATCCTGAGGCACTACCTTAAGAGGTAGAACTTTGCTACTGCTATGTTGACTTTACTGATTTTTAGGAATGATGAGCTTGAGGAAAGTTTACTTTCTTATCGGGCATACCTACAGCTTCTCCTATGGGATCCTCAGAGTTAGTTGTCTCCAAGTCAATCTCAAGAGGTGAACCTGATTGATTCAGAGAAGGATCATCCCACTCTGAATCAGAAAGGAAAGGATTGAAACTACTAGAGCTATTATTTTTATTTAGACTCGGAGAGATTTTAATTGGAATAAAATCAAGAGCATCAGAAGTAGACAATATATTAGCAGAATCAACTTTCTTCATTAATTTTTTTTAGGTGGAGGTACATGATAGAAATCACATAATATAAGCAGAGTAAGAGATTTAGTGCCCTTATCCTCATATACAATGCTCACACGATAGAGCAGAGCTAGAAAGGTGGTGAATGGTGAGTACTAGACTCGGATGGTGGCTACCATCTTGGACTATCAGGGCAAGTATGGTGAGGCTGTCTGCTTTGGGCTATCACCTTCCCCGAGTTATCTTTTGAAACTAGCAAACCTTCCTTGGTGTTGGAGGTATGAGCTACTTCAGGCACCTACAAGGAAAGCTTCTTGATCATAGAAATGATCTTCTTAGAGGTTTGGAATAGGGAGATATACTAACCTTCTTTGTCTTAAGAAGATCACAAGTATCACCAAGAATTACTCTAACATAACTGGATGGTTGTCCTATTAAGTATTCCTTAGGAATAACTATGGCTCTCAACTTGTAGTTGCGCTCAAGCTAGTCCTTAAAAGTGAGAAAATCCTCTAAGACATAGCCTAACATGCGGTGGTTGGGGCAATAGCTAGGATCATCGCTCTTACTTAGTTCCTTTGGCCTCTTAGGCTCTGGTAATTGAAAGTCAGGTTTCTTTAAGAGATTCTTTAATATTTTTCTAACTACCTCCCTCTTGAATGTATATGGCTTATTCAATCTATCGACAAGAGTAGCTGGAAATTAGCAACGTAGTGATGGATATGAATACCACTGCTGGGTAGGTTGCTGAGGTGGTGGAAATGGTTGTTGTGGTGGCTGCGGTGGCCAGTATGATGGCCGAGGTGGTGGAAGAGGAGGTGGAAAAGGAGGTTGTTGAGCTCGTATTCTCTAATACTGAACACTAGCTGGCTGCTTCCCTCTGTCCACTAACATAACTATCCCTAGCGTCTTCTCAAACACCTTCTGCGGCTTGGGCCTAGATGATTGGTCTGGAAATGACAACTGTTTGGCTTTCTTTTTTTGGCTAGCCACCTTGTTGATTAATTTCTCAAATGTTTTGCTGGGAAAGCCCTTAAGAATGAAGGCGACTGGGCCATGGATATTCTTGAGAAGCTGTGGTTATAGCTGTGGTTCGCATTTCTTGCTCAGGTTGCGCCACATGAAGATGTAATCAACGAAGGACTCGCTGAGTTTCTATTTCTCCATAATAAGGTCCCCTAGAGTGACCCTCTATTGAGCTCTAGCAAACCTTTTGATGAAGAGGTGCTCCAACTAAGCAAAAGTATTCACCGAACCATTGGACAATTCGACATACCAATTAAATGCAACACCTGACATATTGCTAACGATAAGGCAGAAGAGGAGTTTGTTGCTATCACCGGTGTCACAGCAACCGGCTCTAAAGTGTGCACTATGTTATCGTGGGCTCCCATTGCCATCAAAGATCATGAAGGATGGTGGCACAAAACCCTAAAGAAAATAAAAACTAAATAAAAACCTAAACCTAAAAATAACACCTAAAAATAACACCTAAAATTAAATAAAAAAATAAAAATTAAACCCTAAACTAAAACAAACCTAAACCTAAAATAAACAAAATAAAGTAAACATAAAGCTAAACTAAAATAAACTAAACTAAACTAAAATAAATAAAACCAAAACTTAAACCTAAAATAAAAAAATAAAGTAAACATAATGCTAAACTAAAATAAACTAAACTAAAATAAATAAAACCAAAACCTAAACCTAAAATAAATTAAACCTAAACCCTAAACTAAATAAAATAAAAAAAACTAAAAATAAACATAAAACTAAACTAAAAAAAAAACCTAAAAATAAACCTTAAATAAAAACCTAAAACCTAAACCTAAAAAAATAAAAATAAAAAACCTAAACATATACCTAAAAATAAAAAATAAAACCTAAACCTAAAAAATAAAATAAAAATAAAACTAAACTAAAAACTAGACATAAACCTAAACCTAAAAAATAAACTAAAATAAGAAAACCTAAACTAAAATAAATAAACTAAACTAAATAAAAATAAACCTAAATAAAATTAAAAAATAAAATAAACTAAAAAAAATTAAAAATAAACTAAATAAACTATTTAAACCTAAACCTACCGGTTTACTTAATTTTTTTTAAAAAAAACCCGTAAACCCTAAACTATAAAACTAACCCTATACCCTAAACCATAAACCTACAACCCTAAACCCAAAACCCTAAAAAACCCTAAACCCTCACCCTAACCCTAAAGCCTAAAGCCTAAAACCCTAAACTAACCCTAAACCCTAAAACCCTTAACCCTAAACTAACCCTAAACCCCAAGCTAACCCTAAACCCTGAAAACCCTAAACCCTAAAGCCTATAAACTAAACCATAAACTTAAACACTAAACCCTAACCCTAAACCCTAAGTTGTAAAACCCCAAACCCTAAGACTTAAACCCTAAACCCTGAACTCTAAAAACCTAAAAACCTTAAACCTAAACTACATAAAACCTAAAAATAAAATAAATAAAAACTTGAACATAAATAAAATAAAATATTAAAATAAAATAAAAACCTAAACTAAAACTGAAACCTAAAAATAAAATAAATTAAACTAATAAAAATAAACTAAATAAAATAAATAAAAACATAAATTAAACAAAATAAAATAAAATAAACATAAGATTAAAAAACCTAAATAAAATAAAAACTAAATGTAAAAAATAAAATAAAATAAAAACTAAAAAACCTAAACATAAAAAATAAACCTAAAAGTAAAACCTAAGAAGAAATAAAAAATAAAACCAAAACCCTGAACTAAAAATGAAACCTAAAATAAAAATAAAATAAACAAAGTAAACCTCAACCTAAAATAAAATAAACTAAACTAAAATAAATAAAACTAAAACCTAAACCTAATATAAACTAAGCCTAAACCCTAAATTAAAAATAAACCTAAACCTAAACTAAAAAATAAAACCTAAAATAAAAACCTAAACCTTAAACCCTAAAAAGCTAATAACCTAAACCTAAACTAAATAAAACCTAACAAAAATAAATAAATAAATAAACATAGACAAAAAATAAATAAGATAAAATAAAATCCAAACCTAAACCTAAAAATAAAAAAATAAAAAATAAAAACTAAACTAAAATAAAATAAATAAAAACCTAAACTAAACTAAAAAAATAAAAAAAACATAAATAAAATAAAAACAAAACCTAAAATAAAAATTAAATTAAATTAAATTAAATTAAATTAAATTAAAACCTAAACCTAAAAAAATAAACCTAAAAATAAAACCTAAAAATAAATAAAAAATAAAACATAAACCCTATACTAAAAAAACTCAAAACCTAAATAAAATTATAAACCTAAACCAAAACTAAGATAAACTAAACTAAAATAAATAAAACCTAAACCTAAACCTAAAAGAAATTGAACCTAAACCTAAATCAAAACTAAATAAAATAAAATAAAGTAAAAATAAACCTAAACCTAAACTAGAAAATAATACCTAAAAATAAACCTAAAATAAAAACCTAAAACCTCAACCTATAAAAATAAAATAAAAACCTAAACTTAAACCTAAAAATAAAATATAAGACCTAAACCTAAAAAATAAAATAAAAATAGAACTAAACTAAAAGATAAATTAAATAAATAAACCTAAAATAAATAAACTAAACTAAAAAAATAACAATAAACCTAAATAATAAATTAGAAAAATATTAAAAAAACCTTAAACCCTAAACTTAAAACCATAAACCCTAATCCCCAAACCCAAAACTCTAAACCCTAAACCCTAAACCCTAAACCCTAAAAAACTAAAAACTTAAACCTAAACTAAATAATTCCTAAAAGTAAAGTAAATAAAAAACCCTAATCCTAAATAAAATAAATAAATAAAACAAAATCAAAACCTAAATTAAAACCTGAACCTAAACCTAAATGTTAACCCAAACCAAAACCTAAAAATATAATAAAATAAAAAATAAAAAATAAACTAAAATATAATAAATAAATACCTAAACTAAACTAAAAAATAAAATAAAAACTAAACGTAAAATAAAAATAAAATAAACCTAAAATAAAATTAAATAAAAAATAAATAAAGACCTAAACCTAAAAAATCAACCTAAAAATAAATTAAAAATGAAACCTAAACCCTAAACTAAAAAAAACCTAAACTTAAAATAAATAAAATAAAATAAACCTTAACCTAAACTAAAATAAACTAAACAAAAATAAACAAAACCTAATGCTAAACCCTAAACTAAATAAAATAAAATAAACTAAAAATAATGCTATTCATAAACTTAAAAAATAAAACCTAAAAGTAAACCTAAAATAAAAACCAAATATCTGAACCTAAAAAAATAAAATGAAAATGTAAACTTAAACCAAAAGATAAAAAATAAAACCAAAACCTATAAAATAAAATAAAACAAAGTTAAATTAAAAAATAAACATAAAACTAGACCTAAACATAAAAAATAACTAAAATAAAATAAATAAATAAATAAATAGACCAAAATTAAATAAAAATAAACTAAATAAACCTAAACCTAACGGTTTGCTTAATTTTTCTTTTAAATCCCTCAACCCTAAACCCTAAACGATAAATCATAAACCCAAAACCCTAAAATTAAACCATAAAACTAACCCTAAACCCTAAACCATAAACCTACAACCCTAAACCCTAAATTAACCCTAAACCCTAAACCCTAAACCTTAAACCCTCAAAACCATAAACCCTAAAGCCTAATCCCTAAACCCCTAAACCCTAAACCCTAAACCCTTAAAACCTTAAACCCTAAAGCCTAATCCCTAAAGCTTAAACCCTAAACCTTAATCCCTAAACCCTAAACCCTAACCCTAAACCCTAAACCCTAAACCCTAAAACCCTAAACCCTGAAACCCTAAACCCTAATCCCTAAATCCTAAAAACCTAAAATACCTAAACTTAAGCTAAATAAAACCTAAAAATAAAATAAATAAAAAACCTAAATCTAAATAAATAAAATAAAATAAAATAAAATACAGACTAAAACTAAAACTTAAACCTAAACCTAAAAATAAAATAAAATAAAAAATAAAAATAAACTAAAATAAAATAAAGAAAAACTTAAACTAAATTAAAAAATAAAAGAAACCTAAGAATAAAAAACCTTAATAAAATAAAAACTAAATGTAAAATAATAATAAAATAAAATAAAAACTACATAAAAACCTAAACCTAAAAAATAAACCTAATAATAAAACATAAAAATAAATACAAAATAAAACCTAAACCCTAAACTGTAAAAAAAACATAAACCTAAAAAAAATAAAGTAATCAAAATAAAATAAACTTAAAATAAAACTAAAATAAACTAAACTGAAATACCTAAACCTAAACCGAAAATAAACTAAACCTAAACCTAAACCTAAAGTAAATAAAGTAAAATAAAGTAAAAATAAACTTAAACCTAAACTAAAAAAATAAAACCTAAAAATAAACCTAAAATAAAAACATAAAACCAAAACCTAAAAAAAATAAGAACCTAAACTTTAACCTAAAAATAAAAAATAAAAGCTAAACCTAAAAAAATTAAAAATAAAACTTAACTAAAAAATAAACCTAAACCTAACAAAATAAACTAAAATAAATAAACCTAAACTAAATATACTAAATTAAATAAAATTAGAAAATAAACCTAAATAAAAATAGAAAATAAAATAAAATAAAATAAAATAAATAAAAAATAATCTAAATAAACCAACCCACCAGTTTACTTAATGTTTTTTAGAAAACCCTAAACCCTAAATCCTAAATCCTAAACACTAAACCCTAAAACTAACACTAAATCCTAAATCCTGAACCCTAAAACCTAAACCCTAAAAAACCCTATACCCTAAACCCTAAACTCTAAACCCTAAACCCTAACCCTAAACCCTAAACCCTAAACCCTAAACCCCAAGCCCTAAACCTAAACCTAAAGTAACTAAATAAATTAAAAAGTAAACTTAAACCCTAAAACCTAATAAGCTTAAACCTAAACCTAAACCCTAAGAATGGGCAGAGCCTTGACATTAGGAACATCACCATCAATGAAGCTCAGTTTAGATCTGGCGGAGGAGGCGAAGGTGGAGTAGGCGGTTATCACAGTGGTGGTGGGGTATCTGGAGGTGTTGGTGAATATGGTGGTGGTGGTCAGAGTAGTGGTGGTTATGGAGGTGGGAGGATCGATGGAGGTTACAGCCACGGTGGTGGTGGAGGGAGAGATTGAGGATGTGATGGTGGATCCCGCTACCCGAGATGTCGGGGTGGTTATGATGAGAACTAGAGATATTGAAGAACGACTGATCCAATTTGCTACTTATGGAATTGTGTCATTATAGTAGAGACGGTTCCAATTATCTTGGGTTTTTGATTTGCTCTATGCATGCTCATTTTTTATTTATCTCATTGCTTGTGTCTTAGAAATCTTGGTGTGTTACTTGGTTGATGAAATAAAAAAGAATAAATGTTGAATCTAAATTTCTTCTTTGTTAAAAAAAAAAAACAAAAACCTAGTAACCCTAAACTCAAACCTAAAACCTATACATAAAACTAAAATCTTAAACCCTAAACCCTAAACCCTAAACTCTAAACACCAATTCATAAACCCTAAACCCTAAACCCTAAACCCTAAACCCTAAACTCTAATCCTAAACCATAAAAACATAAACCCTAAAACCCTAAATCCTAAATCATAAACCCTTAACCCTACACCTTAAAACCTAAACCTTAAACCCTAACCCTAAACCATAAACCCTAAATCCCAAACCTTAAACCTAAAATTAAAGTAACTAAATAAAATAAAAAATAAACCTAAACCCTAAAACCTAATAAACCTAAACCCTAAGAATGGGTAGAACCTTGATGGCAGGAACATCACCTGTGACCATGCATAGTCTAGATCTAGCAGTAGAGGCAAAGGCGGAGGTGGAGGTTATCGCATTGGTGGTTGGAGATTTGGAGGTGGTGGTGAAAATGGAGATGGTTGTCTGAGTATTTGTGGTTATGGAGGCGGGGGAGCGATGGAGGTCACAGCCATGGTGGTGGTGGAGGGAGAGATAGGGGATATGATGGTGGATCCTGCTAGTCTAAAGGCTGAGGTTATTTTGAAGGGAATTAGAGAAATTGAAGAATGACCGATCTGATCTGCTGCTTACAAAACTGTCTTTACTGTAGAGACAGTTCTAGTTATCTAGGATTTTTAATTTGCTCTATGCGTGCTTATTTTTTATCTATGTTGTCGCTTGTGTCTTCGAAAATATGGTGTGTTACTTAGTTGATGAAATCAAAAAGAAGAAATGTTGAATGTGAATTTGTTTTCTATTAAAAAAACCAAAAATCTTAAACCCTAAACTAAAACATGAACTCTAAACCTAAAACATAAACCCTAAACCCTAAACCCTAAAATCCCTAAACCCTAAACACTAAAACTTAAAACCCTAAACCCTAAACCCTAAACCCTAAACCTAAACCTAAACCCTAAACCCTAAACCCTAAACCCTAAACCACAAACCCTAAGCCCTAAACTCTAAACCCTCAACTAACCCTAAACCCTAAACCCTAAAAAGCAAAAAACCTAAACCTAAACTAAATAAAATCTAAAAATAAAATAAATAAAACACCTAAACCAAAATAAAATAAAAATAAAATAAAACAAAAACCTAACCTAAACTCTAAACCTAAACTTAAAAAGAAAATAATATAAAAAATAAAAAAAATATCTTGGTGCTCCGCTTTTTAAAGGTCAGAAAAGATCTCATCTTTTTGATGAGTTAATCCAAAATATCTCTAATAAAATTTTTGCTTGGGAATTTCATTTACTCTCATTTGGTGGTAGGCTCACTTTGATTAAGAGCACCCTTAACTCCATGCCTTTATATCTCATTCAAATCATTGTGCCGACCAATTCTACCATTAATAGAATTGAGCGTCTCCTTAATAAATTTTTCTGGGGTTCCAACAATTCCTCTAAAAGAATGCACTGGACCTCTTGGTATAAAAGCTATGGCACTCTTGCTGAAGGTGGTCTTGGATGTAAGCCTATCAAGGAAGCTATCACTATTTTTTCCTATAAACTTTGATAGAATTTTAGGAGTAACAATAATCTTTGGGATAATTTCATGACTACTAAATACTTCTAGGGTAAGCACCCTCACATTTGCCCCTATAAAGCGGGAGACTCGCCTGTTTGGAAAAGACTTTGTTCCAACAAATGGGATGCTAAATCATTAATTTCTAGGGGGATTAACTCTGGCACCTCTTTCTTTTGGCAAGATAACTGGACTGGAGGTGGGTCCATTGATGATTTACTTTCTACCCATTCCACTACTACTATTAAAGTGAACTCTTTCTGGAAGAATAATATGTGGAATAATAGTAAGCTTATTGATTATATTCCTTCCTCTCTTTTAAACAAGCTTACTAATATTCCTATCATACCTAGCAATCATGATCATATCCTTTTTATGCTTTCTCAAAATGGTGATTTCAACTTTAAAAATGTTTGGATTCATATTAAAGAAGCTCATGATTTTTTCAACGTATTTTTCAAACTTTGGAATAACACTATTCCTACTTTTTTTGTTCTTACTTAGCGTATTTTAAAAAACTTCATCCTTGTTGACTCTTTGATGGGGGGAAAAGCATTTCACTTACCTTCAAAATGCCACTGATGCTTTCACATTGAGAATGTTAATCATGTTTTTGTTAACGGAGCCATTACCTCCAAACTTTGGTTTTTGTATGATGATCTCTTTAACATTGTCAAATTCAATGGCTCCTTAACTTTATACCAGCTTCTTGAAGTTTATTTCGATAACACTACTAAAGGTCACATTAAAGTCATAACTGCTATCACTCTTATTTGGTTTATATGGATGGACAGAAATGATGCAAAACATCGTGAGATTCCTATGAACCACATAAGATAATTGCTAGAATTAAAAACAAAATCCATGACTTATTCAATGCCAATTTAATTAACTAAAAAAAATTCAAAGGTTGTAAATTTGTGGCCAATAAACTGGGTTTTAACTTGCTGGATCAACCCAACTGTAAAGATGATAAGATTGTTTATTGGGTAAAATCTCATGTTAATACTATTAAAATTAACACTGATGGCTCTGTCTCTCAAAATGCTTCTGGTGGCATTTTAGAAACCGATAGTAAAGTCCTATGTGCTTTTGCTTACCCCTTAATACTTGCTCGTTCCTTTTCGAGCTCATGGCAGTGTACAAAGCTCTTGAGATTTGCCTTCAAAAAGGTTGGCTCAATATTTGGATTGAGGTGGATGCCCTGCTATTGATTGATCTTTTGACTTCCACCAAAATGGGCAGTGCAGAATTATACTATCTTCTTAGGCAGACTAGAGCTCTCTTTTTTCAATTCTATTTTAAAATCTCTCATGTATGGTATGAGGGTAATGCATATGTTGATTACCTTGCCAATCTGGGTGCTAGTTGGATGGTATATAATTCTTTGATCAGCTTACTCTTCCTAAACATTTGCGTGGATTAGTGAATCTGGACAATACTGGACACCCTTATCTCATAAATTAATCCAACCTATTAGATTGATCTGCTATATTACCTGATTAACTGCATTATCATTTTTTATTTAGCGTTGCTATTTCTTGGGAATTTGCTGATGCTTCATCTAGATATCCCTTGTTGCTGGTTTAATTACCCTAGCTTTAATTGGGGGCTTACTACTTCTGTTGTTCCTACTGTTAATGTGTTGATGTTCATTTGGAATTTACTGATGCATCCTAATACCCCTTGCTAGCTATTTGCTGATCTCTATGGCATCTAGTGTTGGTTTAACTCTCCCAACCTTAAATGGGGCCTTATTGCTGCTTTCACTTTATGCTGCTTCCACTTTTAATCGTAAGGTGTTTCCTATTTGCTGGAGGGAGATGTATTACTTTATGCTTTATTTTCTGCTTTGTTTTTTTGATCAACAGGGAAAGACCTCTTGCCATCAATATTTTGATTATGGATCCTACTATTTATGTTTCTCATTTTATGATTAAAGCTGTGTTCTTCCTCCTTTCCTTTTTCTGGAATTATATTCTAGGCACTTGTCTCAATGTTTAAATGTTATACTTCTATATAACTTTATGGCTAGCCCTAATTTATCTATTATTCTTCTCCTTATTATGGTTGTGGCCCCTCCTATGTTCCATAACCTTACCTCCACAACCTGTAAGGAGAGAAATTGCAATATCTTTGCTATTATAACTTATTTTTTGTAGGATTGGAATTATTTCCTGATTTCCATCCAGTCTGTTATTACTGATGCTATGGGATTAGCTGCTGGCCTGATATTATGTGTCTTGATGGATATTAAAGATGCCTTTCCTTTGGACCACTTTATAACTGATGTTGTACCATTATTTTTTACTGGCTTTTCTTATGGTGGGTGCAATATATGTTTTGATGTTTTAATTGCTGGCTTTTGGATTTTTGGGCCTTTTGTCTCGTAGGCTACTCTTGGGGTTGGTTTGTTGATTGTATTTGCTAACCTCATCTCCCTAACCTATAAGGAGAGAAACTGTAATACCCTTGTTATTATTATTGTCTCTTTGCAAGATTTGACTTACTTAATGATTTCCTTTCAGTCTATTTTTTTAGGATGGTAGTTCAGCTGCTAACCTGCTCTTCTTTATCTTGAAGGATCTCATTGATGGTTTACTTTTGAACCCTTTCTGTGTCTATGTTGCCCCACTATTCTTTTTTGGCTTATCTTATGGTTGGTGTAATAATTATAGTGTTGTTTTATTTATTGGCTATTGGATTATCGGGTCCATTATTCAGCAGGCTGCCTTTGTGGCTGGTGGCTATTTGTTGCCTATTATTTTTCTGATTGTTTCTACAGGTTTGGAATTACTTCATGTTTGTTTCCCCACTATTTTTGCTATTTGCAACCAGGCTGCAGCTGATCACCTGATGTTTGAAGTCTACTTAATCTGCTACTATTTTTTCCCTATTGGTTCTGTTAGAATTGTGCAGATCACTGTGATTATGCTATTGCCTAATTGGATATTAACCTATGCATTGTTTACTCTGAATGGGTGAATTTTTGGCCAGCTTGTTGGTAGTTACTGTCTTGGTTGTTGGCTGAACTGGATTAATGCTCAGCAAGCTACTTCTGGGTTTTTGGGATCTTATCACCAGCATGCCTCTTTTGAGGTTTTTGGCTGCATGGTGGCTTTTGCTTTTATGCTTATTATTGTTGTTTGCAATAGGGCTGCAGCTGATCATCACATGTTTGAGCCCTATCTAAACTGCTGCTATTTTCTCCATCTTGGTTCAGCTAGACTTGGCCAGACCACTTCATTATCTACATGGAATTGATCTTATGCATTATCTATTTTGAATGGGTGGTTTTATGGCCAACTTGCTATTTTTTCCTATCTTGGTTATTTCCTGAACTGGATCATTGGGTTTTATGCCCAACAAGCTGCTACTGGGGCTGTCTATCATGCTCAGCAGGGTGCTTTTGGAGTTATTTCACTGATTGATTTTGCGAACCCCATCTTCCCAACTTGTCAGGAGAGAAACTGCAATTTTCTGGTTATTTTTATTATCTCCTTGTAAGATTGGTCTTACTTTATGGTTTCTTTCCAGTCTACTTTTCCTGAGGATTTTGGTTTACCGCAAGCGCTCATCTTTACCTTGAAGGATTTCAATGTTGACTATCTTTTGAACCCATTTTGTTTCTTTTTACATCTCTACTTTTCACCGCTTATCATATGGTGGGTGCAATAATTGTATTGTTGTTTTCATTGTTGGCTTGGATTTTCGGTCCTATGTCCAGAGCTATTTTGTGATTGTTGGTCGTTGTTGCTGTTGCTTTTTCCAATGTTTTGCCGATTGCAACTGCTTGATCACCTGATGTTTGAGATCTACTTAACCTGGTACTATTTTCTTCCTCTTGGTTCTATTAGATTTGTGCAGATCACTGAGATTATGCTTTTGCCTAATTTGATTTTAACCTATGCATTGTTTACTCTGAATGGGTGGATTTATGGCCAGCTTGCTGGCTATTACTATCTTGGTTGTAGGCTGAACTGGATTACTGAGTTTTTTGCTCAGCTAGCTGATTATGGGATTGTCTCTCTGATTGTCTTTACTTGGAGTTGTTTGTGGTGGGGAGCATCTTATTACCTGTGCCTTATGGTTCATCTAATCTGCTGCTGCATTCCCATCTCCTCTATGATAGACTTATGCAATTCTTGTGGTAATTTTGGCTTGGGATATGCTGTCTTGCCTTACACTTGCTGGTTACTAACTTCTGTAACATGGAGGTTGTTAACTTCTGCATTGCTTTCTTTCATTGCACTTCTTTTTCTAGGGTATATCCCTGGGCTGTTTACTAGGCTATTTACCAGGACTATTTGTTTAATATTTGTCCCATATGTTTGGGATGGGGTTAATTCCATACTATTTTATTTGCCTTGCTGGATTTCAGCAGGTCTTTCTATTGGTCTTTTATGCTTCTTGCCTCTGCCTGGCCTTTTCTACTATTTTCCTGTGGTGGGTCCTCATGCTGATCTAATTAAACCCTTGGAGCTGATTAAAAATATGGTAGACCTGACAATAATTGTTCACTTTCATTTGTGGTGGGATTCTCATGACATGGTGCCTAATATGATGACATTTACTCTGCATGGGATCCCCTTACCCATTCTCTTTTTTCGCTTTTCTATTCAAGATAGGGCTTTGCTTTGGTTTGTAGGTACTAAGGCTCAAAAGACTTTCAACAAATGGTTGCTATACAGGTTTGTTGGCTATGATGGCTGTGATGATTTCACTACTTTTTGGTTTGGTAGTAGCTCTTGTGATGTAACCCTTCTGCTGAAGTATGGATGTTCATATTTGTATCTACCCCAACTTGGTGTGCCTGAGCCTGAGCCTTCTCTATCACACTTCCTTATTATCTTTTTCAGTTTATGTTGCTTTCATTTTTCACTCTCAGATATACCTTAACGCTTTACTTTTTATTTTTAATTTTTCTACAATTTTGCAGTGCAATTCTCTTGTTCTCTTGGGGTTTGCTCCATAGTGTCATGCATTCTCTCATCAAGAGCTTTACCCTAATCTTCCATTGGCTTATCTTGTTAATCAATTTGTATCTTTTGCTTTCCTTACTCTTTTATTTTGCTTTTGGTTGTATTTAGATAGGAGATTTACACTCTAGGCTGATTGTAGCTCTTTGAGCAGTAGTTGTGGAGTTTATCCGCTTTAAGGATCTTGTAACCCTTTTTTGTGGCAATAAAATTCCCCCTATATGGGGTTTCCTTAAAAAATTAAAATAAAACAAATAAAAACCTAAACTAAAGTAAAAAAATAAAAAACCTAAATAAAATAAAATTAAACCTAAAATAAAAATAAAATAAACCTAAAATAAAATAAAATAAAAACCTTTACCTAAAAAATAAACCTAAAAATAAATAAAAAAAAAAACCTAAACCCTAATCTAAAAAAAACCAAAACCTAAAATAAAATTAAAATAAACCTAAACCTAAACTAAAATAAAGTAAACTACAATAAATAAAACTAAAACCTAAACCTAAAATAAATAAAACCTAAACCTAAACCTAAACCCTAAGAAAAAAACCAAAAATAATTTGAAACCTAAACTAAAAATAAAACCTAAAATAAAAATCTAAAACCTAAACCTAAAATTAAAAAATAAAACATAAACTTAAAAAATAAAATAAAAATAAAACTAAACTAAAAGATAAACATAAACCTAAACCTAAACCTAAAAAATAAACTAAAATAAATAACCTAAACTAAATTAAATAAACCTAAAGTAAATAAGCTAATCTAAATATGAAAACCTAAATAAAAATAAAAAATAAAATAAGCTAAAATAAATAAATAAAAAATTAAATAAACTAAAAAAGACTAAACTTACCAATTTACTTAATTTAAAAAAATAAAGAAAAAAATAAAAATAAATAAAAAAAAACCTAACCCTAAACCCTAAACCTTGAACCCTAAACCTACAACCCTAAACCTAAACCCTAAACCTTAAACCTTTAACCCTAAACCCTAAACCCTAAACCATAAACCCTAAACCCTAAACCCTAAAACCCTAATCCATAAACCCTAAACCCTAAACCCAAAACCCTAAACATTAAAAACCTAAAAAACTAAAAACTTATACCTAAACTAAAGAAAACCTAAAAACAAAATAAATAATAAAACCTAAACCTAAATTTAATAATAAAATAAAAACCTAACCTAATCTCTCTCACATTATAACTTTGCAGGTGATTCACTCTTCTTCTTTTGCAGGTTTGCTCCATACTATCATGCATTCCCACATCCTCCAGAGCATTGGCCTTAATCTTCCTTTAGCTTATTATGTTAATCATTTTGTATCTTTTGATTGCTTTATTGTCTTCTTTTGCTTTTGGATGTACTTAGATAGGGGATTTACTCCTTAGGCTGATTGTAGCTCTTTGACCAGTAGTTCTGGAGTTTACCCCCTTTAAGGACCTTGTAACCCTCTTTTTTGTGGCAATAAAATACCCCTACATGGGGTTTCCCTAAAAAATAAAAAAAATAAAAAAAAACCCAAAACCCTAAACAATAAACCCTAAAACCTACAACCCTACAACCTAAACCTTAAACCCCAAACCCTCAACCCTAAACCCTAAACCCTAAAAATCTAAAAAACTAAAAACTTATACCTAAACTAAATAAAACCTAAAAATAAAATAAATAATAAAACCTAAACCTAAATTTAATAATAAAATAAAAACCTAACCTAAAACTTAAACTTAAACCTAAACCTAAACATAAACATAAAAATAAAATAAATAATAATAATAATAATTAAGCTAAAACCTTAAATTCTAAACCTTAAAACCTATAACCCTAAACCCCAAACCGTAAACCCCAAACCCCAAACCCTAAACCCTAAACCCTAAAAACCTAAAAGCATAAACCTAAACAAAATAAAACCAAAAATAAATAAATAAATAAAAATCTAAACGTAAATAAAATAAAATAAATAAAATAAAATAAAAACCTAAACTAAAACATAAACCTAAACCTGAGCCTAAACTTAATCAAAAAAATAAAAATAAATAAATAAAATAACTAAAATAAAATATATAAAAACCTAAACTAAACTAAAAAAAATAAAATAAACCTAAAAATAATAACCCTAAATAAAATTTAAACTAAACGTAAAATGATAATAAAATAAACTTAAATAAAATAAAATGAAAACTAAATGAAAACCTAAACCAAAAAAATAAACTATAAAATCAAACATAAAAATAAAAATAAAAAATAAAACCTAAACCCTAATGTAAAAAAAAAACTAAAACTAAAATAAACAATATAAAATAAACCTAAACCTAAACTAAAATAAACTAAACCTAAAGCTTAAATAAACTAAAACTAAACCCTAAACAAAATAATATAAAATAAACTAAAAAAAATCTAAACCTAAACTAAAAAATAAAACCTAAAAATAAACCTAAAATAAAAACCTAAAACCTAAACCTAAAGAAATAAAGTAAAAACCTAAACCTAAATAAAGAAAAATAAAAAATAAAACCTAAACCTTAAAAATATAATGAAAATAAAACAAAACTAAAAAATAAGCATAAACCTAAATCTATTCCAAAAAAATTAACTAAAATGAAAAACCTAAATAAAATAAATAAAACTAAATAAAGAAATAAAATAAAATAAACTAAAATAAAATATAATCTAAATAAACTTACACTGACTAGTTTCCTTAGTTTAAAAAAAAACCCCTAAACCATAAAGCTAACTCTAAAGCCTAAACCTTAAACCCTAAACCCTAAAAAACCCTAAACCATAAACTCTAAAACCTAAACTAACCTTAAACCTAAACCCTAAACCCTAAACCCTAAACCCTAAACTCTAACCCTAAACACTAAACCCTAAACCCTAAACTAACCCTAAACTCTAAACCCTAAATCCTTAAAACCTTAAACCCAAAAGTCAAAACCCTAAACCCTAAACTAACCCTATACCCTAAGCTAACCCTAAACCCTAAATCCTAAGCCCTCAAAACCCTAAACCCTAAAGCCTAAACACTAAACCCTAAACACTAAACCCTAAATCCTAAACCCTAAATCCTTAACCCTAAACCCTAAACCCTTAAAACCTAAAAGCCTAAACCTAAACTAAATAAAACCTAATAATAAAATAAATAAACCTAAACCTAAATAAAATAAAATAAAATTAAATTAAATTAAAACCTAAAATAAAATCTAAACCTAAGCTTAAAAAAATAAAAATAAATAAAAACCTAAACTAAATTAAATAATAAAATAAACCTAAGAATAAAAATCCTAAATAAAATAAAAACTAAATGTAAAGTATAAATAAAATAAACCTAAAATAAAATAAAATAAAAACTAAATAAAAACTAATACTAAAAAATAAACCTAAAAATAAATAAAAAATTAAAACCTAAAAATTAAAACCATAACCTAAAATAAAAATAAAATAAATAAAATAAAATAAACCTAAACCTAATCTAAAATAAACTATACAAAAATAAATAAAATCTAAACCTAAACCTCAAATAAACTAAACCTACACCTAAATCTAGACAAAATAAAATAAAATAAACTAAAAATAAAACTAAACTTAAACTTAAAAATAAAACCTAAAAATAACGCTAATATAAAAACATAAAACCTAAACTTAAAAAAATAAAAAATAAAAACCTAATCCTAAACCTAAAAATAAAAAATAAAACCTAAACCTAAAAGATAAAATAAAAATAAAACTCAACTAAAAAACAAACCTAAACCTAACAAATAAACTAAAATAAAAACCTAAATTAAAATAAATAAATATAAAATAAATAAGATAAAATAAATAAAAAAATTAACCTAAATAAAACTAAAAATAATAAAATAAACTCAAATAAATAAAAATTAAACTAAATAAACCTAAACCTTCCAGTTTACTTAATTTTAAAAAAAAACTAAACCCTAAATCAAAAACCCTAAACCCTAAACTGTAAACCTTAAATTCCTTAACCTTGAACCTTTAACCTTAAACCATAAAACCCAAAAAAAAAATGAAAAAAAAAATAAAAAAAATAAAAATAAATAAAAAATAAAAATAAAAATAAAAAATAATAAAAAATAAAAAATAAAAAATAAAAAAATAAAAAAATAAAAAATAAAATAAAAATAATTAAAAAAAATAAAAAAAATAAAAAAAAACCTTAAACCATAAAACCCTAAAACCTAAACCCAAAACCCTAAATCCTATACCGTAAACCCCAAAACATATAACCCTAAACCTTGAACCCCAAACCCTAAACCCTAAACCCTAAATTAACCCTAAACCCTAAACTAACCCTAAACCCTAAACTAACCTTAAATCATAAGAATGGGAAGAACCTTGATGACGGGAACATCACCGTCAATTAAGCTCAGTCTAGATCTGTCGGTGGAGGCAAAAGTGGAGGTCGCGGTTATCGCAGTGGTGGTGGGGGATCTGGAGGTGCTTGTGGATATGGAGGTGGTGGTCGGAGAAGTGGTGGTTATCTGGGTGGGAGGAGAGACGGAGGTTACAGCTGTGGTGGTGGCGGAGGGAGAGATCAGGGATATGATGGCAGATCCCACTACTTGAGAGGCAAGGGGTGGTTCTAATGGGAATTAGAGAAACTGAAGAACGATCGATCTAATATGCTACTTATGGAACTATGTCTTTATAGTACAGACGATTCTACATATCTAAGGTTTTTGATTTTCTCTATGGGTGCTCATTTTTTATCTATGTCGTCGTTTGTGTCTTGGAAAACTTGGGGTGCTACTTGGTTGATGAAATCAAAAACAAGAAATGTTAAATCTGAATTTATTCTCTATTAAAAAAAAACCTTAAACCTTAAACTAAAACTTAAACCCTAAACCTAAAACCTAAACCCTAAATCCTAAACCCTAAACACTAAACTAACCCTAAATCTTAAACCCTAAACCCCAAACACTAAAAACCTAAAAAGCTAAATCTAAACTAAATAAAACCTAAAAATAATATCAATCAAATAAATCAAACCAAAAATAAGATAAAAAATATAATTAAATAAAAAATATAAACTAAAACTTAAACTTAAACCTAAACCTAAAATGAAAATAAAATAAAAAATAAAAACTAAACTAAAATAAAATAAATAAAAACATGTACTAAACTAAAAAATAAAAAACCTAAATAAAATAAAATCTAAACCTAAAATAAAGATAAAATAAAATAAAAATTAAATAAAAAAACCTAAACTTAAAAAAATAAACCTAAAAATAAAACCTAAAAATAAAATAAAAAATAAATCACCTAAACTAAAATAAACTAAATTAAAATAACTAAAACCTAAACCTAAACCTAAAATAAACTAAACCTAAACCTAAACCTAAACTAAATAAAATAAAATAAACTTAAAATAAACCTAAACTTAAACAAAAAAACAAAACCAAAAAATTAACCTAAAATGATAACCTAAAACCTAAACCTAGAAAAATATAATCAAAAACCTAAACCTAAACCTAATAATAAAAAAAATAAAATCTAAACCTAAAAAATAAAATAAAAATAAAACTCAAATAAAAAACCTAAACTAAAATAAATTAACCAAAAATAAACAAACTAAACTAAATAAAAATAAAAAATTAATTTAAATATAAATAAATAAACCCTAAACCCTAAACCCTAAACCCTAACTCCTAAACCCTAAAAAGCTAAAAAGCTAAACCTAAACTAAATAAAATCTAAAAATAAAATAAATAAAAAACCTTAACCAAAATAAAATAAAAAATAAAATAAAATAAAAACCTAACTTAAACTCTAAACCTAAACTTAAAAAGAAAATAAAATAAAAAATAAAAACAAAATAAAAATAAAATAAATAAAAGCCTAAACTAAAGTAAAAAAAATAAAAAACCTAAATAAAATAAAGACTAAAACTAAAATAAAAATAAAATAAACCTAAACTAAAATAAAATTAAAATCTAAAACTAAAAAATAAACCAAAAAATAAATAAAAAATAAAACCTAAACCCTAACCTAAAAAAATCAAAACCTAAAATAAATTAAAATAAAGCTAAACTTAAACTAAAATAAAGTAAACTAAAATAAATAAAACCAAAACCCAAACTTAAAATAAACAAAACCTGAACCTAAACCTAAACCCTAAGAAAAAAACCAAAAAAAATTTGAAACCTAAACTAAAAAATAAAACCTAAAATAAAATCCTAAAACCTAAAACTAAAAATAAAAAATAAAACATACAGTTTAAAAATAAAATAAAAATGAAACTAAACTATAAGATAAACATAAACCTAAACCTAAACCTAAAAAATAAACTAAAACAAATAACCTAAACTAAATTAAATAAACCTAAAATAAATAAGCTAATCTAAATAAAAATAAAAAACTTAAATAAAAATTAAAAAATAAATAAACTAAAATAAATAAAAAAGAAAATTAAATAAACTAAATAAACCTAAACCTACCAATTTACTTAATTTAAAAAAATAAAAAAAAAATTTAAAAAAAAAAAAGCCCTAACCCTAAACCCTAAACCTTGAACCCTAAACCTACAACGCTAAACCTAAAACCTAAACCTTAAACCCTAAACCCTAAATCTTAAAACCTAAACCTAACCCCTAAACCCTAAAACCCTAATCCATAAACCCTAAACCTTAAACCCAAAACCCTAAACCCTACACCCTACACCCTAAAACCTATAACCCTACACACTTAACCCTAAATCCCAAACCCTAAACCCTAAATCCTAAACCCTAAAAACCTAAAAAACTAAAACCCTATACCTAAACTAATTAAACCCTAAAAATAAAATAAATAAAAACCATAAACCTAAATTTAATAAAAAAAATATAATAAAATAAAAACCTAACCAAAAACCTAAACCTAAACCTAACCCTAAACGTAAATGTAAAAATAAAATAAAATAAAAAAATAATAAATAGGCTAAAATTAAATAAATAAAAACCTAAACTAAAAAAAAACCAAATTAAAATAAAAACTAATGGTAAAATAAACATAAAATAAAATAAAATAAAACTAAATAAAAACCAAAACTAAAAAATAAACCTAAAAATAAATATAAAAATAAAACCTAAACCTTAAACTAAAAAAAAACCTAAACCTAAAATAAACAAACTAAAATAAACCTAAACCTTAAACCCAAAACCCAAAACCTTAAACCCTATCCCTAAACCCTAAACCCTAAACCCTAAACACCAAACCCTAAAACCCTAAATCCTAAACCCTAAACCCTAAACCGTAAACTCTAAACTTTAAAACGTATAACTCTAAACCCTAAACCGTAAAATCCAAACCCCAAACCCTAAACCCTAAACCCTAAACCCTAAAAACCTAAAAAACTAAACCTAAACAAAATTAAACCAAAAAATAAAATAAATAAAAATCTAAACTTAAATAAAATAAAATAATAAAATAAAATAAAATAAAACCTAAACTAAAACCTAAACCTAAATCTAAGCCTAAACTTAATAAATAAAATAAAATAAAATAAAAAATAAAAACCTAAACTAAACTAAAATAAAATAAAATTAACCTAAAAATAAAACCCTAAATAAAATAAAAACTAAACGTCAAATGATAATAAAATAAACTTAAAATAAAATAAAATAAAAACTAAATAAAAACCTAAACCAAAAAAAATAATTCAAAATCGAACATAAAAATAAAAATAAAAAATAAAACCTAAACCCTAATGTAAAAAAACTAATCCTAAAATAAACCTAAACCTAAAATAAAATAAACTAAACCAAAACCTAAAATAAACTAAACCTAAACCCTAAACTAAATAAAATAGAATAAACTAAAAAAAAATCTAAACCTAATCTAAAAAATAAAACCTAAAAATAAAACTAAAATAAAAACCTAAAACCTAAACTTAAAGAAATAAAGTAAAAACCTAAACCTAAATAAAAAATAAAAAATAAAACCTAAACCTAAAAAATAAAATAAAAATAAAACTAAACTAAAAAATAGGCATAAACCTAAATCTATTCCAAAAAATTAACTAAAATAAAAAATCAAAACTAAAATAAATAAACCTAAATAAAAAAATGAAATAAAATAAACTAAAATAAAAAATAATCTAAATAAACTAAATAAACCTATACCTACCAGTTTACTTAGTTTTAAAAAAAAAAACCCTAAACCCTAAACCTTAAACGCTAAACCCTAAACCCTAAATCATAAACCCTAAACCATAAAACTAACTATAAAGCCTAAACCCTAAAAAACCCTAAACCATAAACTATAAACCCTTAACTAAACTTAAACCTAAACCCTAAGCCCTGAACCCTAAACTTTAAACCCTAAACCCTAACCCTAACCCTAAACCCTGAACCCTAAACCTTAAACCCTAAAACCCTAAACCCTAAATCCTAAAATAACACTAAACTCTAAAGCCTAAATCCTAAAATCCCTAAACCCTAAAGTCAAAATCCTAAACCCTAAACTAACCTATACCATAAGTTAACCCTAAACCCTAAACCCTATGCCCTTAAAACCCTAAACCCAAAAGCCTAAACATTAAACCCTAAACACTAAACCCTAAATCCTAAACCCTAAACCCTAATCCCTAAACCCTAAACCCTAAAACCTAAAAATCTAAACCTAAACTAAATAAAACCTAATAATAAAATAAATAAATAAATAAACCTAAGCCTAAATAAAATAAAAAAATTAAATTTAATTAAAATGAAAAATAAAATCTAAACCTAAACTTAAAATAATTAAAATAATTAAAAACCTAAACTAAATTAAATAATAAAATAAACCTAAGAATAAAAATCCTAAATAAAATAAAAACTAAATGTAAAGTTTAAATAAAATAGACCTAAAATAAAAACTAAATAAAAACTAATACTAAAAAATAAACCTAAAAATTAAAACCATAACCTAAAATAAAAATAAAATAAACCTAAACCTAATCAAAAATAAATAATACAAAAATAAATAAAACCTAATCCTAGACCTCAAATAAACTAAACCTACAGCTAAATCTAGATAAAATAAAATAAAGTAAACTAAAAATAAACCTAAGCCTAAAATCAAAAATAAAACCTAAAAATAAAGCTAAAATAAAATCGTAAAACCTAAACCTAAAAAAATAAAATAAAAACCTAAACCTAAACCTAAAAATAAAAAATAAAACCTAAACCTAAAAAATAAAATAAAAATAAAACTCAACTAAAAATATACCTAAACCTAACAAATAAACTAAAATATAAAAATAAACTAAAATATATAAATCTAAAATAAATAAGATAAACTAAATAAAAAAATTAAGCTAAATAAAAATAAAAATAATAAAATTTACTCAAATAAATAAAAATTAAACTAAATAAACAAAAACCTTCCAATTTACATGATTTTAAAAAAACTAAACCCTAAATCAAAAACCCTAAACCCTAAACCCTAAATCGTAAACCCTAAAATCCTAAACCCTGAACCCTAAACCTCAAACCATAAAACCCTAAAACTTAAACCCTAAACCCTAAACCCTAAACCCTAAAACCTCTAACCCTAAACATTGAACCCCAAACCCTAAACCCTAAACCCTAAACTAACCCTAAACCTTAAACCCTAAACTAACCTTAAACCCTAAGAATGGGAAGAACCTTGACGATAGGAACATCACCATCAACGAGGCTCAATCTAGATCTCAGATGGAGGTGGCGGTATTGCGCCTGGTGGTGGGGATCCTGGAGGTGCTTGTGGATATGGAGGTGGTCGTGGGAAGTGGTGGTTATCTGGGGAGGAGAGATGGAGGTTATAGCTATGGCAATGGCGGAGGGAGAGATCGTGGATATGATGCATCCCACTTTGAGAGGCGTGGGGTGGTTCTAATGGGAATTAGAGAAATTGAAGAACGACCGATCTGATCTGCTACTTATGAAACTGTGTCTTTATTATACAAACGGTTCTACATATCTAAGGTTTTTTATTTTCTCTATGGGTGCTCATTTTTTATTTATGTCATCGCTTGTGTCTTAGAAAACATGGGGAGCTACTTGGTTGATGAAATCAAAAAGAAGAAATGTTGAATCTGAATTTATCCTTTGTTATAAAAAACCCTTAAACCATAAACTAAAACTTAAACCCTAAACCTAAAACCTAAACCCTCAACACTAAACTAACCCTAAACCCCAAACACTAAAAAGCTAAAAGCCTAAACTTAAACTAAATAAAACCTAAAAATAAAAAAATGAAATAAACCAAACCAAAAATAAGATAAAAAATATGATAAAATAAAAACATAAACTAAAACCTAAACCTAAATCTAAACCTAAAAAGAAAATAAAATAAAAAATAAAAACTAAACTAAAATAAAATAAATAAAAACCTAAACTAAACTAAAAACTAAAAAACCTAAATATAATAAAATCTAAACCTAAAATAAAGATAAAATAAAATAAAACTAAATAAAAACCTAAACTTAAAAAATAAACCTAAAAATAAAACTTGAAAAAATAAAAAATAAAACCTAAACCCTAAACCAAAAAAAATGCCTGAACATAAAATAAAAATAAAATAAACTTAAACCTAAACTAAAATAAACTAAATTAAAATAAATAAAACCTAAACCTAAACCTGAAATAAACTAAACCTAAACCTAAACTAAATAAAATAAAATAAACTTAAAATAAATCTAAACTTAAACAAAAAAATAAACCTAAAAATTAACCTAAACTAAAAACCTAAAACCTAAACCTAGAAAAATATAATAAAAACCTAAACCTAAACCTAATAATAAAAAATAAAACCTAAACCTAAAAAATAAAATTAAAATAAAACTCAAATGAAAAACCTGAACTAAAATAAATAAACCCAAAATAAATAAACTAAACTAAATAAAAATAAAAAATAAATAAACTCAAATAAATAAAAATAAACTAAATAAATATAAACCTATCATTTGCTTAATTTAAATAAAAATCCTAAACCCTAAATTCTAAACCCTAAACCCTAAAACTAACCATAAACCCCAAACCCTAAACCTATAACCCTAATCCTACAACTCTAAACCCTAAACCCTAAACCATAAATCTTAAACTTTAAACCCTAAATCTTAAACCCTAAATCCTAAAACCCTTAACCCTAAACCCTAAAATGTACAACCCTAAACCTTAAACCCCAAATCGTAAACCCTAAACTGACCCATAACCTTAAACCCTAAACTAACTATAAATCTTAAGAATGGGTAGAACCTTGACGGTAGGAACATCACGCCAACTCTTCAATCTAGATCTAGCAAGGAGGCAAAGATGGAGGCGTGGTTATCGCAATGTGGTGGGGATGTGGAGGTGCTAGTGGATATGGAGGTGGTGTTCCGAGTAGTGGTAGATTTGAGTGGAGGAGCGATGAGGTTACACATGGTGGTCACTGAGGGAGAGAAGGATATGATGGCGATCCCGCCACTGAGAGGCGGGGTGGTTCGATCAATTGGAGAAACTCAAAAACGATTGATCTGAT
The DNA here is from genome assembly GCA_021442155.1 of Cymbidium sinense. Classification (NCBI taxonomy): domain Eukaryota; kingdom Viridiplantae; phylum Streptophyta; class Magnoliopsida; order Asparagales; family Orchidaceae; genus Cymbidium; species Cymbidium sinense. The sequence continues at coordinate 229,312 of JAKCPB010000068.1, forward strand.
TTGCTGCTTATGGAACTATGTCATTACATTATAGACGGTTCTACTTACCTAGGGTTTTCCATTTGCTCTATGGGTTCTCATTTTTATCTATGTCATCGCTTGTGCCTTAGAGAACTTGGGGTGCTACCTTAAACTCTAAATCTTAAACCCTAAAGTACAACTTAAACCTTAAACCTAAAACCTAAAACTTAAACCCTAAACCCTAAACCCAAAATCCTAAATCCTAAACCCTAAAAAGCCTAAACCCTAACATTAAACCTTATACCATAAACCATAAATCCTAAACCCTAAACCCTAAATGTTAAACCCTAAAAAAATAATAATAAAAATAGAAAACTAAAAAAAATAAATAAACTTAATAAAACCTAAAAAAAACCTAAAAAAACTAAAAAAAAATTATAAAAAAAACTAAAAAATAAAAATTAAAAATTAAAAAAAATTAAAAAAACTTAAAAAATAAAAATAAAATAAAATAATAAAAATAAAAAAATAAAAAAAATAAAAATTAATTAATTAATTAAAAAAATTTTAAAAAAACAAAAAGAACAAAAAAAAGTAAAACCTCCTTCCCACATTTCAATTATTGCATTTTTCCCTTTGAGCATTTTCTTCTTGGTTATGATGTTGTGTAGCTCTGAAGATGGCGTATTCTTGACCCGTAGCCGCTTCTATCCTTTTCGATCTAGGGCATCAAATTTCTTGGGTATTCCAGAATCTAATGTCCCTCCTATTATGGTTGCTGTTAACTCCTTTAAGGATACTCTATCTGGTAAGAGCCTTTCCTCTTCTGATTTGTTGAATCTGATTTTGTCTTTGTTTCATGGCACCCTTGCGATCATGTGTTCAGATCTTGATGTTGTGAAGCTTGCAAAGCCTTTGAAATTTACTTTGGTTCTTAAATTTTCTTTGTGCCATCCGAATTTGGACAAAATTCATTTTTTTTCATAATCTTAAACTCTCAGGTGCTTTCTCTATTGGTTTGATCTATCCTAGACATGTTTTGATTCAACTTATGAACGATTTGGATTACTCAAGGGTTTTCTCTCATCGATCTTATTTTGTATTGAATTTCAAATGCAACTTTTGAAGTGGTCTCCCCTTTTTGACAAAAAAAAGATTCACCGATTGTTCCTGTGTGGTTGGCTTTTCTGAATATGAGGATTCACTATGTTACTCATCAGGTTTTATTTTCTGTCAGGGCTATTTTTAGTTGGCCACTTCAAATTGATCAGGCCACCACTGTGAGATCCCGTCCTTCTGTTTCTCATATACTAGTAGAACTTGATAGTTCTAAAAAACATCCTAAGGAAGTCTGGATTGGTTCATAAAAGTTTGGTTATTTTCAAAAGGTTGAATTTGAAAACTTTCCAGTTTTTTGTTCACACTATAAAATTCATGGGCATGATAACTCCAAGTGTTTTGTTCTTCACCCACATCTTAAAAAAGAAAATTTTGAATGATCCTAACTCTACTCTTCCAATGATAAAGTCAATAAACCTATTGATGTGCCCAAAGCCAACTCAAATGGTAATATTATTTCACCACTTTGGAATCCAAGTTCTCAATAATGTTACTCCCACCACTCAATCTGATCAGGTCAAAGATATTATTAATGTTGAATCAGATGGTTTTTCAATAAATCCTTCTCTACATAATAACTTGCCTTTTCAAGATGATTCAAACTTGAAAGAGGCTAAAAAAAAGTTGATTCCCTCATAAATGAATCAATTCAGGTTTCCTTGCCTCTTATAATTGATGAGCATGAGAATTTTAATGATAATTTGAATAAAAATTTGAATAAAGCTAAAAATTTGGAACAAAACTTAGAATCTAACACTAGTATTTGTGCTCTTAATGGTACTACTTTCTCTCCTTCTCCTAATCCAAAGATTGACATTGATTGTAATCCCACTTTGTAGCTTAATCCTAAAATTGAAGAAGGGGAAGTTGGGATTAGAAATGTTTTGGCAGATTTTGATCCTATTATTAATACCTCTAATCAGTCCCTTTCTGATGGTGATACTATGAATAAAAATTAAACATTCCAAACTATTTTCAAAAAGAAATCTTTCAAATAAAATGCTTCAAAATCAATCTAGTTCATCCTCTCATAAATAATGGTCTTTTGGCATTGGAGAGGTTGTTTACTTTCTAAACCCTTTATTTTCTTATTTCCCTTTATTTTATTTAATATTTTCTTGATCTACTAGATCTGGTTCATCCTCTCACAAATAATGGTCTTTTGCATTGGAGAGGTTGTTTACTTTCTAAACCCTTTATTTTCTTATTTCCCTTTATTTTATTTAATATTTTCCTTATATTTAATTCTTTTATTTGGAATGTTCGAGGGTTGGAACCCTCATTGTCCATAATAGAAGTCTCTCATAACAATATATATTTACTTGTTGTTATTGAACCTCTCATACATGCTTCTAAGATCAATCATATTAGAATGTTCCTTTAATAATTTCTTCTCTAATACCAGAAATAAAATTTGGTACTTTTTCGAATAATTCCTTAAATGTTTCCATTGCAGATGATCTTCAGCAAGGTGTTAATGTTAAGATCTCTTTTGGTGATTTTTCTATTTTGGGCTCTTTTTTTATGCTTCCTTTAACAAAGCTGGTAGGAATATTCTTTGGCACTATTTGAGAAGGTTTTCTTTAACTGTTAAAAATTCTTGGCTGGTTGGGGGTGATTTCAACACTATCTTTTCTTCCTCTGAAAGAAGGGGTGGTTGCTCTCCCAATATTCATTCTATGGAAGAATTTTCTAATATGATTCTCAATTGTAACCTTATTGACATTGGTTTTACTAGATCTAATTACACTTAGCACAACTCTAAACTTTGGCAACACCTTGATAGAATACTTTTTAACTCTCAATGGATTAATCAATGGCCTCTTACCTCTGTTGAACATTTGAGTAGAACTTTGTTAGATCATGCTCCTCTTTTGATATTTATTAAAAATAACTCTAAAAGATTATCTTCCTCTTCTTCTTTCATATTTCAAAATATGTGGATTCAGCACCTCAATTTTTTAAAAGTTGTTGCCACTAATTGGGTTGCCCCTTCACACCCTAACAACTTGGTTAGGGGCATGATTAGATTATGGTTTAAGCTTAAAAGGCTTAAACAAAACCTAGTTTGGTTGAACAAACATTGTTTTACAAATCTCTTTGTAATATCAAAAATATGGAGCTTTTGGTCTATAATCTTGAAAATGTTGTTTTTACTGATTCTTCTAAGATGAAGGATTTGAATGAAGCCAAAGATAATCTAGTAACTATCAAAATATGGAAGAAACTTACTGGCAACAAAAAGCTGTTAGTAAACATATTGCTGATGGGGATAGAAATACTAGGTATTTTCATGCTTTATTCAATAAGAAGAGAGCTTTAAACTCTATCCAAAAAATTAAAAGTGATAATCGAGATTGGATCACTGACACTAATGAGATTAAAGAATCTATTATTAACCATTTTAGAAATATGCTTAACAAGAGCCACACTTTAGATGCTATTTCTAACTCACATTTGATCCCCTCTACTATTACCAGTGATGACAATCATTTGCTTACTAGGTTGCCTATGGAGGATAAGATTGGTAAAGTTCTTAAGAATATGAACATTGACTCTATTGCTGGTTCGGAGAGCTATACCACTCAAATTTTCCAGCATTGTTGGCCAATTATTAAGCATGACTTAATTGATGTTATTGTTGATTTCTTTAATGGTAATCCTCTTCCTAGACTTTTTTTTCTAGCACTTCCATTATCCTTATACCTAAAATTGATCATTTTGATTCTTAGAGTGATTTTAGGCCTATTAGTCTTTGCACTTTTTTTCATAAATTGATTGCTAAAATGCTTGCTAATAGACTTAGTCCTTTGCTTCAAAAAATTATCTCCCTTAACCAAATTGGCTTCATTAGAGGTAGATCTATATTTGCTAACATTCTTCTTGCTCAAAAGATGATTCATGATTTGGATGTTCCTACTAAAGGTGGTAACATCCTTTTTAAATTAGATATTTCTAAAGCCTTTGACAATATCTCCTAGATTTCCTTTAAACATCCTTCATTTGTTTGGTTTTTTTGATAATTTGATTTACCTAATTAAAATTGTATTAGCAATGCTTGGTTTTGTTATTCTTAATGGTGAGGCCTTAGTTTCTTCCCTTCTTCCCATGGGTTGAGACAAGGTGATCCTTTGTCCCCTTCCCTATTTATTAGGAATTCTAGAGCTTTAAATGATCTTTTCAATAACAATCCTAGCATGTACTTTAGAACTCTTGGTGGTATACCTATCTCCCATCTTAGTTTTGCTGATGATTTCATTATTTTTTGTAATGCTTCCATCCATCACATCAAAAGCCTTAAGAATTTCTTAAATATTTTTGGTAAAGAAAGTGGTCATTCTATTAATCAAGGCAAGATTTGCTCCATTACTTCCTCTAGAATCTCTAGTAATAAAATCAATAAAATCTTGAGAATCACTAACTTTAAACACCAACAACTCCCTATTAAATATTTAGGTGCTCTATTCAAAGGTCAAAAAAGATCCCATCTTCTTGATGACCTAATTCAAAAAAATTGCTAATAAAATTTTGATTTGGGAATTTCACTTGCTCTCCTTTGGTGGCAGGCTTACTTTGCTTAAGAGTACCCTAAATTTTATGCCTTTATATATTATTCAAACCATCATCCCTACCAATTCTACCTTAAACAAAATAGAGCCCAATAAATTCTTACAGGGTTCTAACAATTACGCTAAAGGATGCATTGGATTTCTTGGCATAAATGTTATGGCACCCTAGCTGAAGGTGGGCTTGGCTGTATGTCTATTTGTGAAGCTATTACTGCATTCTCTCATAAACTCTGGTGGAATTCAAGTAGCAAAAATAGTCTCTGGGCTAACTTAATGACTACTAAATACTGTTAGGATAAGCATCCTCTTATTTGTCCTTATAAAGTGGGTGACTCCCCGATTTAGAAAGAACTTTGCTCCATCAAATGGGAAGTTGAATCCCTAATTTCTTATGGTATAAATTCAGGATCATCTTTCTTTTGGCAAGACAACTAGATTGGTAGTGGTTATATTGATGATTTATTATCTACTCATTCGACTGCTGCTATTAAAGTGAACTTCTTTTGGATTAATAATAATTGGAATATGATCGTAAACTCACAAATTATATTCCTATTTCTCTTTTGTACTAACATTCCTATCATTTCTAATGAGCTGGATTAGATTCTTTTTAAGCTGTCTAATAATGGTGATTTTATTCTTAAAGAGGTCTGGAATTATATTAGAGATGCTCATGGTTTCTCTAATGTCTTTTTTAAACTTTGGAATAACATTATTCCTATCTCTTACTATGTCCTTACTTGGAGAATTCTAAAAAACTTCATTCTTGTTGATTCATTGATGTAGGGTAAAGGCTTTCGGATGCCTTCCAAATTTTATAGTTGTTTTCACATTGAAAATGTGAATCATGTTTTTGTCAATGGTGCTATTGCCTCCAAATTATGGGTTTGGTATGATGATCTCTTCAATACTAACCATTTCCATGGCTCTTTATCTTTACATCAACTTCTTGATGTTTATTTTCAAAAAATTATGAAAGGTCACATTAATGTGTTAATTGCCATCACTCTTATATGGTTCATATGGATGGATAGAAATGATGGTAAACATCATGGTATCTCTATGAACCATAAAAAGATTATTCCTAGAACTTAAGAAAATATCAGTGTTGTATTTAATGCTAGATTAATTACTAACACCCATTTTTGAGGTTACAAATTTGTGACCAATAAGCTAGGCCTTAGCCACGAGATCCCCACTTGTAAAGAAGATGATTATTTATTGGATAAAACCACTCAACAATACTATTAAAATTTAACCGGTCTCTCGAATGCTTTTGGTTGTGGTGGCATTTTTTAGAAACTTTAAAGGTAATGTCATTTATGCTTTTGCTTATCCATAAAGCTTGTTTATCTTTCTTGAATTAATGGCTTAAAAGCTATTGATATTTGATTGCAAAATGTTGGTTCAATATTTGGATTGAAGTGGATGCTCTATTACTCATTGACATGTTGGCTTCTACCAGGGTGGGGAACACAGATTTATACTACCTTCTTAACCATACTAGAGCTCTGCTCTCACAATTCTACTTTAAAATCACTCACATTTGGTGTGAAGGAAATGCTGATTATCTTGCTAATCTTGGTGCTAGATTAAATGAGCTCACTCTGTTTGATCATTTTTGACCTCATTTTTAGAATGAGTTCTCAACCCCTCCATCTTAGACATATGACTTATCTTAGATTTTAAGGGTTCCTTAGTCTTAAGGAACATCTAGTGATTAGTTGGACACTCCCCTAGCCCTAAAATACTTAGAAGGTTTAGCCATAGGAGTAGGTCATGCCTTAGGGATGTCAAGAAAATTTTCCTACCCTTAGCTTAAACCATTCCTCACTTTCCTTCTTTCAAGTCAAACTTCAAATCAATTCTATTTGATTTTCTCCAAATTCAAATCAACTCCATATGATTGAAATCCATGATTGAAATCTATGATTGAAACCCATGATCAAAATCCATCAAAATTTAAGTTCAAATTTTGCCTAAGTCCTTCCTTCCCAAGGACTTAACCAAAACTATGATCTAAACCTATTCAAATCTTTGAGATTTTCTTATAATCCATTTATATTCTCATTTATATTCACATATATAAATGAAATATAAATTCAAACCCATCAAATCAAATTCAAAATTCAAAATTAATTCATGAAAATTTTCTTAAGTCCCTTTAATTTTTCATTAAAGGACTTAGCCAAAATTTAACCTAAACCTGGATCAAACCTTTTTTAAAATCTTTGGATTTTCTCAAAACATATTTATATTCTCATATATAAATTAAATATAAATATAAAATCAATCAAATCAATCCCTCAAATTAAATTCTAAATTTAAAATCCTTGAAATTTTCCTTAAATCCTTTAAATTCCCTTTAATGGATTTAACTTAAATCTTGATCAAACCTATTCAAACTCATGGGATTTTCTCAAAACTTATTTGTATGCTCATTTATATTATCATATATAAATGAAATATAAATATAAATCAATCCAATCCAATCCAAAAATTAAATTTCAATTTAAAAATTTCTTTAAATCCTTTAAATTCCCTTTAATGGATTTAACCTAAATCATGATTAAACCACTTCAAATCCTTGAAATTTTCTCATGATCCATTTATATTCTCATTTATGTTCACATATATAAATGAAATATAAATTCAAACAATCAAAACCAATTCCAAAAATCAAACTCAAATCCTCTCAAAATCTAATCTAAGCTTTTCAAGTCAAAATCTTGAACTTAGTCAAAACAATTTCAAATCAAGCCAAATCCTTGATTTTCTCTCATGGTTCAATCAATCCTACAATCATGAGCACATATATAAATCCAAACTTCAATCATTCAATCAAACCCAAAACTCCTTCATATTCTTCCTTTGAATATGAAATTTTTAAATGGATCAAAATCCATTTGACTTCAAACCACTTGTAAATGAACTTATATTTTAATATAAGTCCATATACAAGATCAATCAACTTCAACTCAAGCTTTGACCAAGCCATTTGACCCACTTAGGCTCACTGGACCCAAAGTGAGCTAAAGTACCCTTATGAGCCAACTTTTGATCCAAACCAAATTGGATTGAACCAAACTCATATATCCCTCTCATCATGATCAACAATCATCATGGGATGATCAATCAACCAAATTGGGTCAAACCAAGTCAAACCTAAGGGTTGACCAAGTCAACACTTAACCTAAAATGAAACCTTACATAGCCAAATTCCACAATAGGCTAAATTGATTGAAACCATTGATCTAAGTTCACTCATGACTTATGTTTGAACTTGACCAAGCCAACATTTGAGCCTAACCTAGCCCAATTGGCCCACTTGACCCAAGTTGACCCATTTTGACCTAAAGGGCCAAAATGTGTCAAAACTTGATCTAAACCAAATTGATTGGAACCAATGGGTCAAGTCCATCCCAAATCACTTAAACTTGACCAAAGCCTCAATTGGCCTAGACCCAACCTAGCCCAATTGACCTTAGACATGACCTAAAGGGGTCATGTTGAGCCAAAATTGAACTTAACCCAAATTGATTGGAAATAGAGATACCAATCTACTCCATATGACCAACCTAACCTAAACCTACCCTTGACCCACCTCAAATAGGTCAAATGGGTTAAATAGGTCAACATGACCCATTTGACCTAAATGAAGTCATATGAACTAGAACCAAATCTATACCAAATTGAATCAAACCAAAGCCCCCAAAATATTTCAAATGGTCATATGAACTTGACCCAACCCTTAGTTTGACCTAGTTTGACAAATTGGTCAACTTGACCCAAGTTGACCTATTTTGACCTAAATGGGTCAACATGAGCCTGACCGTATCAAATGGATTCCAAATAATGAAACTTAGCCAAACCTAGTTTTTCACATACCCAACATGTCCAAACTAGAAAATTAGCAAAATGACCACTCTACCCCTAGACCATAGAACAAATTTTGGCCTAGCCCATGGGTAATTTGGTCATACCCTCTTCGCAATCACTTGAGGATTTTCTAAAAGCTCAACGGGACTTACTGATGAGTGGTGCACCCAACCCAATGGGTTTGGCTTAGCCCATTTGGCCCCTATACCAAACCTGACCACTTAGCCTAAAATTAAAATTCCAAATTCCCTCTTAAGCTCAATTCAAGCACATGGGCAGTTGGCAATACATTCATTAGATCAAACTGACCATGTGCACACTCAAAATATCCTAAACAACCTCTCCAATTTGAGCAATTGGATCAAAATGACAAAGGAGGTGTCGGCCATCCAATTGCCATAGGGGGAGATATACTCCCCCTAATTCAATGAAATTTTCACTTGCCCTCTGTTGATTGGAGCCTAGGGACACAGAGCAATCATCAAAGAGCACTCCCAAGCTTCTTAGAGAGGATTTGAATTCCCTATTTCTTAGTTTTGCATAGTGCAAAAATAGGGGAGCTCAATCCATTAGCGAATTTCTTCCACACTTGATTTCTTCCCAATTTCTCTTGCACACTTCATCTAGGAGCTAAGTCGAGCTTTCCTAAGCTTCTATAGGAATTCCCATAGCAAGGAAGGATGAAATTCAATCAAAGCCAAATCCCAAGTAAGGAGGGGTTGGTCCATCCATTGATCCAATCAATCCCAAGGTCTAGGAATTTCAAGGCTTATCTCCACCAAAGCTACTCATCAATCTCGAGCACCGGTGTGGCATGAAATTTTTCGATCACTAAACTAAATATGGTGGACCTTTGTGAAAGAAAGTTTCACCTCATCGAATTTTGACTGTTGGATTTGCCACTCTATTTCTATAGAAGGTGTGGATTAAATTTTGTGTGATTCCATGCTAGATCGAGCTTGGATCTTCCCCTTGATCATGGACGGTGTCTATTGATTAAGGGAAAGAACTTGGCTCATCTCAGCCATCCATTCATGCATTTTAGATGGATAGTTGAGATTATTTAGCATATTTAGAAATCTAATTATCCTTTATAAACCATAGGGGAATCCTCAGCTGTCTGAACATTGATCAGATGGCCGAGAATATAAGCGCCTGTGTCACCGCCACCTTTGTGAGGTGACAACTTAAGTTGTCCCCTCAAGGGGCGACGCATGTAAAGCGCACTGACCACCACCGCCACTCGTCGCGCCGTGAGCTAAGGATTAATGAGGGATTAGGTAAGTGTATTAATTAATTCCTAATTAATTTATGAAAATTCAAAAATGCATAAATTTTCATAGAAAAATTAAAAAAATATGAAATAAAAATCTATGGATAGATAATTAAACTTCAAACATTTTAAAATTAATTTTGATGAATTTTAAGTTATGGTTTTCTTTGAATTTGGGTTTTATTGGAAAGTATATTTTGCTAATTACTCTTTGATTAGGCCTCTGATTAATCTCAAATTTCTTGCCTATGTTTTAAGGGATGACCTCTACCTCCACTAATTTTCTTGAGATTTATTAAAGGCTTGATTAGAGTAACTGCATATGGTTTCCTTAATTATCCTTCTTGTGTAATTAAGCATAATTAGGGTATGAATTGTGGTTTTACCCTTTGATTAGGGTTGATTAAGGTCAGATCTAGTTAGTCAGAGGTTTATTCAATAATTTTGGGGCATTTCCCCTAAGCTATTCCTTATACCCCCTATTCTCTCCTTAATCTCCTCTTAATTAAGAGTTAAATCATTAATTATCTCCTTAATCAATATTCAAAAATTCTAAAAAGTTCTAGAAGTTAATTAATCTACCTTTGGTAGATTCTTAGGTGTTTAATAGCCAAAGCTCAATTAAAGAAATCAAAATCCAATTCAAATGTGTGAAAGGGTATTTTGAAATTACTTAAGCTAAACCCCTTAGCTTAATTAACTTTTAAATATGAGCCAAATTGAATTAGGCCTTTTCATTATTAGGTGCATTACAAATTTAAATTCCTTGTCAGTTTTATGTCATCTCATTAGATCATAATTTCTTAGTTAATTCTTCTAAGGTGTTGTAGGTATGGGTTAATTAAGTCACTTAATTCATACCTTAACCTAATCAACACATAAAAGTGGATCTAATTACCTAAAAATTAAACAAAAATATCAAACACATGTGGGAATGGGTTAGGTATAGCAAACTCATCTCACCTTTTCAAAATTAAATCAAACTTCAAACTAAACAAAAAGTACTTTGAAATTCACTTTGATTTATTCTAAATTTTCTCATTCTATAAGAATGTCTTTAGGATTTAAATGAAGTGAGTTTGTTTACATGATTTCATTGCTTTGGATCTTTCCCGACATGTTAAGTTGTATGCCATGTGATTTCATGCATTCATAATCTCATGTTTTAAATTTTAAAATGAAATTGTTTACTTTATGTCAAATGTGCATGTGTTAGATAAAGTAAAATATGAGTGGCTATTATCACTACTAAATCCAAATTATTTTCAAAATACATAAATCAAATACCAAATCTGAAAGTGTGCTATTCATATCTTAATAATAATCTTGCATGTGAAATATTATAAAGGTATGCTTAGCAAAGTTTTCCTTTCTTTCCTATGTTGGTATAGTTTTGAATAGAAATTTTGGTGAGATATAAGGTTCATTTGAAAAGGACCTATTGCTCACCTAATTTCATATCCTATTCATCCCTATGCTACCATCTAAGAAGGGTTACCTACACTTACATACAATAATTACATAAACAAAACAAATCTATTAAATAACTTTTGCATCTTTCTTTTCTATTTCATTTCTTTTATATGCATATTTATACTTAAGGAAAGTGGTACATTAGTGTGGACAACCCTAAGGTTGCGAGGCTTTAAGTAGCCCTAAGTAGGTCTTGTACCTTACACCTCTAGTTAACAATGGCGTTGTACTCACTTATGCCTTTCTTAGTTTCATGTATGTATGTGAAATTTTGGATAAGGAAAACATTTTATACTTAAGAAAAATCATGCATATTCAACTTCTAAATTTTTTTAAATGGATTACTTAGCATGCATCATAAAGTGTGTTAACTACTCTCATTTTCATGTATAGATATGCTTAGGGTCCATCCATATGCATGTTATATATGTTGGGGAAAGAAATGAAGTAATATGTGTTATGTGAATTTTGATTCATTTTATTTAATCTTAAAATGCCTTTCTTTTTGAATAGGTTTGTTTAGAGTTTATCTAAACATAGGATTGATTAAAAGTTGTAATCAGAACATTCACCTAAATGAAACAAAAATATGAACCTACTTTACAAAATTACTTAAGGTTAGGGAAGGTTACGGAAGGAAAGAGAAGTTCTCTTCTCTTTCCCTCTCTTCCTAACTTAGTAATTAATTGAAGGTTTCACTTAAACCAAATCTAAAAATGAAATAAAATCAACCAAAAACAATTAAACAACTTAAATGAAATCCTCCTCTAAGTTGAACATGTTCTTCACACTTAGAAAATTTTAACTTATAGCCTATGCTAAGCATACCACACAAGCCTTCAAAGCACACACATTAGCCTAAGTCACCACTTCTAGCTTTAGGTTAGGTCGGTGCATGGTTTGATATTATGTCTTATTTTGTGATATATATTTTAGACTAGATGTTAGGATGTATGCTCATAGAATGAATAAGAGGATATTCTTAGTCTAGTTATTCTTTTCTATAGAGGATTGTGCTTAAGGGGCGCTATCATAAATAAAAATATAAATGCTTTTGCTCATAGGTGCTTTATACTTCTAAGAATAATCCATAGGCTAGGTGGACTTAGTCACCCATGTGTGGGGTGATAAGTCTAATATACATGCTTGGGATGTGTGTGGTGTGATTTAACTAACCTTTGTTTGCAGGTGTTAGTTAGATTTCCACTTTTCTTTTTCATGTAAAAATTTGTATAATTACATTTTTTTTGGAATTATTTGTTATGGGGATTAGGATGAGCATTGGTCATAATCCCATCTTATGTACCATGTGAAGTTTTGGATAATCCACCTTCCAACCTTCCAAAGGAGGAACCAAAAGAAGAATGAAGAAAGAAGAAGAAAAAAAAACTTGTAGATCCCCATAATAATGAATTCCTTTGCTTAAATGTAATATTCATCTGTAAATCGGGTTGTATAAGGGTAGAGCATGGCTACCCAATTTGATATTTATTCAAGTTTGTGCAGTGGTGCCTGACCACAATGACCATTTAATATTTTTGTGATTAGCTTTATAAATTGATTGATGATTTGTTTAGCTTTTACATTAAGTGACATGATTTTCCTAATTTCTTCCTTAATTTATGTATGGCCTGGATGTGGATTAGGCTCTTTAGAGAAAAATAAATCTTTTACTCAACTTAACAATTCAAATTAAAATTAAATAACTCATAACCTCACCTAAAGATTAGGTTTAAAATCAAGACAAAGAATTTGCAACCCTTAGCTAGATGAGCATTTCTTTATATCAACAAATGCATCTTATTTCACTCTTGATTGGAGGGCTTCTACCATTGCCAGAGAACCTGGCTTGACCTTTGAAGGTCGTGGTGGAAACTCACTTCCTCCATTCTCGCTAATTTTGGCCAATAACCTTCTTTCTCATGCATTAGTCATAAAAATCTTATTATCCTGAGTCAAAATGATTGTCCAAAAATGAAATAAAATGAAATTTGAATTGCTTTAAATTTAGGTCATTTGAAGCATACCTTTACATGATCTAGTCTCTTTAGGGAGTGGGTCTAAGGACTCAGTCACTTTCTATATAATAACAGCCTAGCTATCTTACATAAGCATAAAGACTTTCCTACATGTTTTTAAAATCATAGGAGGACTTAGTTGGCGGCCAACCCCAGGCAGTTGTAAGTCCAAGCTGTCAGGTGGTTTGTCCTCTCTTGTGGAAGAAAACTAATTACCCATTTTTTCCTTAGATTTAGGTTGTGCTTTTGGCCCTCGCCAAAGTTCCCTAAATTTAGGTTCTGAGATTGCTTTTTCCCATTTGTGGGCCATAAGCATAATTCCTCACCTCTTAGATATTTCCTTAATCTTGTGTTAAGGAATCTTAAGTCCTAAAATTCTAATGAAAATACAACTCAAACAAACTAAATCAATTTCTAAAATGTAAAGTCCAACTATAAGAGAGTTTGAGATGCTCATTAGGTTTCCTAGCATCATGAGCATCTTGTACTTATTTCTTATTTTTGCTTCGATAATAACTCCCTCTTTTGATCAATCCCATTTTATCTTCAAACACAAATCAATCGATTGATAGTTCTTCCCTAATGAAATTTTCAGACAATCATTTACCTTAATCGAGAGTTTTCCTAAGGGATCCCATCCATTAGAAAGTAATTAACTATGGGAGCTTGTCTCTATAGGGAGCTTAACAAACTCAGTTTAAAATAAACCCTGTTTTACTTTTCTATATAAAGTAAGGGAAGAATCTCTGATACATATGCAGACCCTTGTCCTTAAGAGTCCTTATTTAGGTGATTGGTTCCATTAAAGGGTGCTGACTTGTGTCTTTCAAGATAGTACACTATTCCTTGATGATGTACCCGATCACTTATAAGTACATCTACGGATCTGCGTGGCATCTTACCAAGATGAATTTTTATAGTGTCTTGCCTTTTCTTTCTCACCACAGATTTGAAGGTGACTCCCTATAGGAATTTTTCTCCGCAATCATTTTAATCTTCTTAGACAATTATGAGGTTTGGTTAATTCAAATAACTCTGGTTTACCTTATCATAGAAATTAACTTGAATTTTTTTATTTTCTCGCTTGGTTTAATTACTTTCTATGTTTGTCTTCTCCATTTTCTATTTTACTTGGTCTGCTATTTACTTTTCTTGATATTCTACTATATTTTTCTAGTTTTCTTATTTAGGTGGTGTTTAGTTCTTCAGGCTTTTCTATTGGTTACCTGTTGCTATTTTTTTCCCTTACCTATACAGGGCATTGTGCTTACCTGCAGTTAGCTTTCTTAGATGGGATTATCAACTATTTTACTGGACCTGCTGGGTTATTCTGCTCCCTTTTTCATCCCTCCTAGATGGATTAGGTGATTTTCCATTTATGGCTGCTATTTTTCTTTTCCCTCTTATTATTCTACTTCTTGAAATATTTATGTCTGGTTGAGGTTTTGTTTGGTCTCCTCTTCCCTCTAGTTTGGCTGTTGATGGTAATGTGCCTTCTCTAGCTTCAGTTGCTTAGTTGTTGGGTTGTTTACCATTAATTTGATGGATGTTGGCTATTTACTTTTTGAATTTTATTATGGCTCTTATTCTTTATAATGGAACTACCTCCCTTCTAGTTTGCTTATCTCATTCTCTGGTTTATTTCATTTATTATTTTGTCAATCAGCTAGATGGTTTATTGGGTTATTTTGTTGAGCCGGATGATTTTTTATGTTGTGGTACTATTTGGCTTATTGATTTTCTTGCTGATCTATTGCTTACTGCTTGGTTAGCTCTTTTGCCTGTGTCTATGCTATATGGGTTGGACTGTTGGCTGAGGTTATTCTTGGCTCTATTGTCCTTATATAATTTCTGCTTTGATCTGGTTGGGAATAATGTTTTTACCAATACTATTAGTAGGTTAATCTTTAGATCTGGGGATTTTACTAGTGTTTGCCTTTCAACACTGATGGGTTGGATATCTTTTCATGGTGGTCTTACTGTGTGGGGGATTTGTTGGCTGGTCCTTCTTCATCTATGTTGGGATAGTCTTGTTGATGCTATTTTCTCTTGGGATTGGTGGCAATTAGTTGACTGGGTGAATAGTGGAACTGCATTTCCTATAGTTTGCTTTTCTATTGCTTAGTATGTAGGTACTAAAGACCATCTAACTTCCACTCTTTTGCTACCTTTCCCCGTGCATGTAATATGATGGTGGGATGATTTCACATAATAATTTTGGTAGGAGCAATTGTGATGTAACCCTTCATTGGATGTCTAGATGCTCACGTTTGTGGTTGCCCCATTTATGTGGTGACTGAGCCTGAGCCTTTCTTCTCAAACTCGACTTATTTTTTTCTTTCTTTAGTATTTCTTCAATTATTATAGCTTTTATTTCTCTAGTTGTGCTAATTCCATTTTCTAGATACTTGCAGGGTTCTGTTACTATTTCTTTACAGGTTTCAAATTCTGGAGGTGGCCTATGCTTTTCTCATCTTCCCAAGCTCTCTGTAGCTATCTGACCCTTGGCTTTTCCTTTTTGTTGTCATTGTATCTTTTACTATTTTTATCTTTGTTCTTTTTCTTTTCTTATTTTGGATGTATTTATATAGGGGATTCTCTCTCTAGGATGATTGTAGCTCTTTGAGCGATAGTTTTGAGTTTATCCCCTATTAAGGACCTTGTAACCCTTCTTTTGTGGAAAAAAAATTCCCCTATATGGGTTCCCCCAAAAAAAAAAACCTTAAACCCTAAAACCCTAAACCCTAAACCATAAACCACAAACCCTAAACTCTAAACCCTAAAACCATAAATCATAAACCCTAAAACTTACAAACCTAAACCCTAAAACCTAAACCCCAAACCCTAAACCCTAAACCCTAAACCCTAAAAAAACCCTAAACTAACCCTAAACCCTAAATCCTAAACCTTGAATAAAGATGTCATTAGGAGTAGATCTAAAGAATGACCTAATCCTAACATAGTTTTGGTAGCTAAAGAAAATGTCTTCAAGAGACTTTCCCTTGAGAATTATAGATTTAAATACCTTAAATCCTAACCCTAAATCACATTATAATACCATATATTATAGTATAATGTAGCATCATATATTTGAGCACGTAGTGATGTGTTTTTGGATGTTATAAGATGTTTTGAAATGTTTTAGTATATTATGGTATAGTGCCCTATAGTCTATATTAATATAAATCATAAAATATAGATTTAATAAATTAGATGAAGAAATTTGTTTAATTTGAAGTGGGAATTAGGTTGTAGTACCAAAGTTGTGCTACGCCACTTGTAGTCTAAAAAGTAAGATTTTATGTTCAAAATAAATATTATATGTTATAGCATAGTATAACATCATGTATCATAATATATTGTTCAGCACATTTTAATTTATTTTAATATTTTACAATCATGCAGTCGAGCCTACACTAACATTATTTATAAAAATATTGATTTAGACTTTAAAATGGAAAATTTTGGCCAAATTCATAATAGGTAGAGCATGACAACATAATATATTTTTTTAATTTAAAATATGTGAGTGATACGATTAAAATATATAGTTTATTACTGTTTAGACTAATTTCATGATTTTTTATCTTAAGCAATCCCTTGTGATGTGATATGCAATATAATATAAAATATTATAATATGTTATAGTGTATTATAATATAGGATTCCATAACATAGTGTAGCATCATGCATTATAGCATATTATAGTGTATTACTACTTATTGTTTATCATATTTTAGTTTGTTATAGTATGATGTAGTAGAGTTTGTACTGGTATAATTCATATAAATATTGATTTACAGGTTGAGATGATGAGATTTGGTCAAATTTAAGGTAAGCTTTAGGGAACATCATTGGGGGTGTGCTATGGTGTGTCATTTAATAAAAAAAAAAATGAAATTTTGCATCCAAAATAAATGTTCATTTTTCAACCAAATTTTATAAATTTTTTGCTTAAAGTGATTCATTTTATGGTGTAAAGCAAGATAATATATTATATGAAAGAATATTAAAATATAATGTACATAACAATATAACTTCACACATATATGAATGCTGTGGTGTGTTATTAAATGTTATTGTACATTTTAGTATGTTTTATTTTTATTATAATACATTGGGTCAAAACTCACAAAAATGTTAATTTGAAGGTTGAGATGGAAGAATTTGGCCAAATTCATGACACACACCAAGAAGCAACACCAAAATTATGCTATTTTGTACCATTTCTAATAGAAAAATAATAATGTTACTTCCAACATGAACATTAGTTATATATTGAGAAAATTTTATTATTTGTTCTTTTTAAGTGATTCTAATGAGGTGTAATGTTAGACAATATATTATATTATAGCAAATTATAATATAACATCATATATTATAATATAATATAGTGTGTTAATTCATGTTATTATATATTTAGCATGATATTGTATAGTTAGTTTGAGCTTACACCATCACAAATCATAAAATGTTGATTACAATGTTAAGATGGTGTAATTTGAATGAATACATTGTTAGGCTTTTGGTTGAAGTATTAAAGGTGTGCATAAGAAAAGAAATAAGATTTGATGAGAATTCCATGTCAAGGACAGGGATGGAGATCTGTTAGGGGATCACACATGCATCGGACATGACATGTGATGGTCTACGTCGAGGGCATAGAAAAAGAAAATCTGTTGGGGAGAAGGTTTGAATTTGATTTGATTATATGATTTGTGGAATGAAGATCCGTTGGGGATAAGAATCTATAATGCACCGGGGATTAAGATCGAATCGACTTTAATTTATTTCCACTAGGGATCAGGTATATGAACCTTCCATAAGAAAACAAAGTTCGGGCTATACGCTAGGGTTTGAGATTTTTTGTTTGATTTCACAGATATGTTTGTGGATGCATCCACTTGGGATAAGAGATTGGTTGGATTTCTTCGATTTAGACTCTACTAGGGGAGTTGGTTTAATTTGGCTCCACTGAGGAGGTAGGTTTTGAATTTGATTTATTTACGTGACTTGTTTATATATTATTTGGGGCACCACTAGGGAGAAGGGTGTGATTTAACTCCACCGGTGAAAATCAGATTGGGTTTAATTTAATTTGAGTTAATGTATGGACCCTGTCGGTGTGCGATGAACCCACCGAAAAGGGGCTATATCAGCCTTGACCTACCTCAGGTTTACAAATCCAAAGGGATAGTCTATAGGCTGCGAGGTTGAGCTAGCCAACATAAGGGGTTGCCTTTCGGTGTGCAACGGCTGTGCTAGGAAGAAGGCGTAGCAAACTTACATCTTCCATAGAGAGGAACAACCGCTGGGGTTACTTGTTGGATGCACAATAAATTGAAACTGACCTAGAGCGATTACTGAGTGAATGTCGCTGGGGACTTATGTCAACTCAAAAGTAGTCAGGATTAATTTTATCTTAATTTCATGTGATTTTCTATGGTTTATTTGGTTTAGTTTGATTTTGAATTGAGGGCATATTGACTGGGGATGTGAGCTCAGTCAAATTTGATAGATTTAATTTATGGATCATGTCGGTGTACGATGGACCCATTGAGATGGGGCTTTATTGGACTTATCCTTACTCAGATTTACAAATCCAAAGAGATAGTCTACTGGTCGTGGTGTAGAGCTAGCTAACCTAAGGGGTTGGCTTTCGATGTGCAATGACTGTGTTAGGAAGAAGGCGTAGTAGACTTACATTTTCTAAAGTAGGGAACAACCGCTGGGGTGACCTGTTAGTAGCACAACAAATTGAATCTGACTTAGGGATGACTATTGAGTGGATGTTGCTAGGGATATATATCAACTCAAGAGTACTCGTTTATCTCTAAGAGTTTTTGACACTACTCAAAGATAAGATACCGCTGAGAAAAGGTACCATTGGGGTGTCCTCCTAATCCACAAGTGAATATATATATTTTGTTTATATGTTTTCTGTTGGTGCGAGGGACCACACTGAGAAGGGGCTTTGTTGGCCTTGACCTATCTTAGATTTACTAGACCAAGAGAGAATCTACACATCCACAAGATTGATTCTCCAACCACAGGAGTGGTTACTAGATAAGGGGAACTTTCTAATTTGATAGTAACCCAGGTTGTGTCTAAATTAGGTCACAAAGGATGTGATCCAAATAAAGTGCCCACAGGGGAGGTGATGCTAGGGGCATTATCCTAAGCCCTGGAAAAGAAGGCCAATAAGTGTGTGGTGGCCAACTCAAGGAGAAAGCATAGCAGACTTACATCTACCATGAGTGGTGTATCCTAAGGTTCGAGAACCAACCAACCTAATGTGTATCCGTCAGCATGAGTGGTGTATCCCATCAGCATAGTAAGAATCAACAAACCTAAAGTGCCTGTTAGTGTTCATTGAGCAACCTAGAAAGAAAGCATGCAGGCTGATAATTTTCCTAGCAGAACTGATCATCATAATAGTTTATCATCAATGGCACAGATGCAATCTTACCTAGAGCGACTACTAAGCGGGGAACCCCGAGGATGGACTGGACCTAGACTTGGAGCAGTCAGGAAGGAAGGACCCGCTAGGAGACTTAGCCTAAACCTGAAAAATACTTGACCTAATTAGTGAACAAAGGCTAATCCAAGAAGAAAGCGTAGCAGAATCACATCCTCTTAAACGAAGCCAACATGAGGTAGCTTACCGGCCATGTAGTAAGGCCTACCAAACTAATAATGTGGTCATTGGTGTGCATTGGCCAAGTAAAGAAGGAAAGCGTAGCAGAGTTACATCCTACAAAGCAAGAAGACCATTAGGATGACACACTAGTGGTAGCACCACCTAGAAATTTGGAGTACCACCGGGAGTGTTATCTTAATTCAAAGTAGCCCACAGTAGTCTCTCCTCCAAACCTTTAAGCTCTTCTAACCGCAACTTGGCATTCTACTTTATTGTGATCTTGCTACCCACAACTATCCTTAGTGATGGGAGTTGGACTTCTAATGGTAGAATGGCTTCAGACCCACACACTAAGGAGAAAGGAGTAGATTGAGTTGGAGTTCTATATGTGGTGCGGTAGGCCCACAAGACTTCAACTAACTGCTCATGACACTATCACTTATTATTGTTGAGTGTCTTCTTTAGTATTTGGATGAGAGTTTTGTTGAATGCTTCTGCTAAGCCGTTTCCCCTCTGGTAATTGATGGTAGAATATCTCTAATCTATGCTACGCCTCTGAGAAAAGTTATTGATCTTGGAGCTATTGAATGCAGTACCATTATCAGATATTACTCATCGAGGCACTCCGAACCTATATACAATATGGTTCCTAAAAAAACTAGACCACATGCTGAGTTGTGACCTCTCTAAGTGGAATTGCCTTCGCCTATTTGAAAAAGTAGTCAGTAGCAGCTAAGATGAACTGATGACCCTTGGAAGAAAAAGGATCAATCAGAACCACTATGTTGGTACCCCAATACTCGAATGGCCATGAGGCCGATGTAGGTTGTAGAATGTTGGGTGGATAGTGTAGGACCACACCATGTATTTGATATATCAGCCAGATATCCATGCAATCTTTGATCATCATACTAGTATCCTAGTCTCTCGATCTTGGTTTTCATCCTACAACCCTAAACCTACAACCCTAAACCCTAAACCCTGAATCCTAAACCCTGAAAAATATGAAACCCTAAACCCTAAACATTAAACCCTAAACCCTAAATCCTAAAATAAACCCAAAACCCTAAACCCTAAACCTACAAACCTAAATCCTAAAAAATGCTAAACCTTAAACCGTAAACCCTAAACACTAAACCCTAACACTAACCCTAAACCCTAAACCCTAAACCCTAAATCATAAAACTTAAACCATATATTAACCCTAAAACCTAATAATAAACCTAAAATAAATTAAATAAAATAAACCTAAACCTAAACTAAAATAAATAAAACCTAAAATAAACTAAACCTAAACTTTAAACTAAATAAAATAAAATAAACTAAAAATTAACCTAAACCTAAACTAAAAAAACATAAAAATAAACCTAAAATAAAAATCTAAAACCTAAACCTAAAAAAAACAAAAAAAAACCTAAACCTAAACCTAAAAATAAAAAATAAAAACTAATGCTAAACCTAAAAAATAAATTAAAATAAAAAACCTAAACTAAAATAAAAACCTAAACTAAAATAAATAAACAAAGATAAATAAAAATAAAAAGTAAACCTAAATAAAAATATAAATAAAATAAACTAAAATAAATAAACCTAAACCTACCCATTTAGTTAATTTAAAGATAAAAAAATCCTAAACCCTAAACCCTAAATCCTAAACCATAAACCCTAAAACTAACCATAACTCTAAACCCAATCTTACAACCCTAAACCTACAACCCTAGACTTTAAATCCTGAACCCTAAACCCTAAAAAACACTAAACCATAAACCCTAAACTAACCCTAAACACTAAACTCTAAACTCTAAACCCTAAACACTAAACCCTAAACCCTAATCGCTAAAATCCTTAACCCTAAACTCTAAACTAACCCTCAACCCTAAGTTAACCTTAAACCTTAAACCCTAAACCCTAAAAATCATAAACCCTAAAGCCTAAACACTAAACCCTAAACCCTAATCCCTAAACCCTAACCTTAAATCCTAAACCCTAAAATCCTAAATCCTAAAATCCTAAACCCTAAACCCTAAACACTAAACCCTAAATCTTAAATCCTAAACCCTAAAAACCTAAAAACCTAAAAAGCTAAACCGAAACTAAATAAAACCTAAAAATAAAATAAATTAATAAACCTATATCGAAATACAGTAAAAATAATAAAATAAAATAAAAAATTAAACTAAAACCTAAACCTGAACCTAAAAATAAAATAAAATAAAAAATAAAAATAAACTAAAATAAAATAAATAAAAGCTTAAACTAAACTAAAAAAATAAAATAAACCTAAGAATAAAAAACATAAATAAAATAAAAAGATCAAACAAACTAAACCTAACAAAATAAAATAAAAACTAAATAAAAACCCAATCTAAAAAAATAAACCTAAAAATAAAATCAAAAAAAGAAATAAAAATTAAAACCTAAACAGTGAACTAAAAATAAAAACTTAAACCTAAAATAAAAATTAAGTAAACAAAACAAAATAAACCTAAACCTAAACTAAAATAAATAAAACCTAAATCGAAACCTAAACTAAATAAAATAAAATAAACTAAAAATAAATCTAAACCTAAACTAACAAATAAAACATAAAAATTAACCTAAAATAAAAATTTAAAACCTAAACCTAAAATAATTAAAAAAACCATAACTAAACCTAAAAATAAAAATAAAACCTAAACCTAAAAAATAAAATAAAAATAAACTAAAGCTTAAAAATATATTAAGATAAAAAACCTAAACTTAAATAAATAAACCTCAAATAAATAAACCAAACTAAATAAAAATAAAAAGTAAACCTAAATAAAAATAAAAAAATAAAATAAACACGAATAAATAAATAAAAAATTAAATCAAGTAAATAAACCTAAACCTACCGATTTACTTAATTTAAAATAAAAACCTTAAACCTAAATCCTAAACCCTAAACCCTAAACCTTAAATCCTAAAACTAAACCTAAACCCTAAATCCTAAAATCGTAAACCCTAAACCCTAAACCCTAAACCCTGACCCCTAAACCTTAAATGCTAAACCCAAAAACCCTAAACCCTAAACCCTAAACCCTAAAAGCCTAAACCGTAAACCCTAAACCCTAAACCCTAAATCCTAAACCCTAAAACCTATAGCCATAAACCGTAAACCCTAAACTAACCTTAAACCCTAAACCCTAAACTAACCCTAAATCCTAAGAATGGACAGAACCTTGATGGTAGGAACATCATCATCAACTAGGCTGAGTCTAGATATAACGATAGAGGCGAAGGTAGAGGCAGTGATTATCACAGAAGGTGATCTGGGTGATGGGTGGTGGTGTAAGGTATTCAAGGTAAGTGGTGGTTATGGAGGTGGGAGGAGCGACGTAGGTTATAGCCATGGTGGTGGCAGAGGGAGAGATCAAGGATATGATGGTGGACCCTACTACTCAAGAGGCTGGGGTGGTTCTGATCGGAACTGTTGAAATAGAAGAATGGTTGATCTGATCTGTTGTTTATGGAACTATTTCTTTAGAGTAGAGATAATTCTACTTATCTAGGGTTTTTATTTTGCTCTATGGGTACTTAACTTTGATCATCGCCAGTGTCTCTAAAAAACTTGGGGTGATATTGATGAAATTGCAAAATGTTGAATATGAATTTGTTCTCTATTAAAAAAAAATCTTATACCCTAAACTAAAACTTAAACCTTAAAACTAGAACCTAAACCCTAAACCCTAAACTCTAAATGATAAACCTTAAACCTTAAAAACCATAAACCCTAAACACTAAACTCTAAACCCTAAACCCTAAATCCTAAAGACCTAAACCCTAAACCCTAAACCTTAAAACCCTAAAGCCTAAACTCTAAGCCCTAAAACCCTAAACCCTAAACCCTAAATTGCAAACCCTAAACCCTAAACTAGCTCTAAACCCTAAACCCTAAACCTTAACCCTAAACCCTAAACCCTAAACCCTAAACCATGAATAAAGATGTCTTTAGGAGTTGATCTAAAGAATGACCTAATCCTAACATAGTTATGGTAGCTAAAGAAAATGTCTTCAAGAGACTTTCCATTAACTATTAGAGATTTGAATACCCTAAACTCTAACCCTAAATCATACTATAATACTATATACTATAGTATAATATAGCATCATATATTTGATCATGTAGTGAAATGTTTTTGGATGTTATGAGATATTTTGAAATATTTTAGTATATTATGTTGTGCATTTGCCAAGTAAGAAAGGAAAGCACAACAGACTTACATCCTCTAAAGCAAGAAGACCACTGGGGTGATACACTAGCAGGGTAGCACGTCAACCAGACCTAGAGCAAATATTGTGAGTGTCCGTTATCTCAACCTCGAGTTTCGAGATAAAAGATATGTGTTTATTTTATATGTTTGTGTGTAGTTTGTATTTGTGTTATGTCGATGAAGGATGGGATGTTGCTAGGTTTCCTTGCACCAACCCTAAACACATCATGGTAGATTCATAAACAAGAATACTTTCAACATGGAAGAGATTGAATTTGAAATGGAATTTTCATTATTGATAATTATTTTTAAGCATGATTTATAATATTAATTTAGGTAGATCCCATTGACTGGAAGCATTGGGCACTCTCCCTTATGATTAATAAGCTGATAAGATCCTCCTTGGTAGGCCTACTCTATGAAAAAAGGGCCTACCCAAGTGGGTTCAAACTTCCTTCCCATCTTACGATGGGCAACAATCGATCTCCTTAGAACTAAAATAAGCTCTCCTACCTGAAAAGCTCTAGGATAGACAAACTTATTATTAGCTTGAATAATTTTAGCTTTGTACAACACGAGATTTCGGCATGCATAAAAACATCTCTCTTCCAAACCTTTGAGCTCTTCTAAGTGGAACTTGGCATTATGCTCTTTTTTGATCTTTCTACTCACAATTATCCTTAATGATGGGTGTTAGACTTCTAATGTTAGAATGATTTCAGACCCATACACTAAAATGAAAGGAGTAGACTAAGTTGGAGTTCTATATGTGGTGTGGTAGGCTCATAAGGCTTCAACTAATTGCTCATGCCACTATCTAAAGTGTCATCTTTAGTATTTGGATGAGAGTTTTGTTGAAGGCTTCTGCTAAGCTTGCCCTGCAGTTGATGGTAGAATATCTCCAATCTATGCTGTGTCTCTGGGCAAAGTTGGTGATCTTGATGCTCTTGAATATAGTACCATTATCAGATATAATTCATCGAGGCACTCTGAACCTATATACAATATGGTTCTTAAAAAATTGTAGCACATGCTAAGTTGTGACCTCTTTGAGTGAAATCATCTTTGCCCATTTGGAAAAGTAGTTATTAGTAGCTGAGATGAACCAATGACCCTTAGAAAAAAGAGGATCACTCGGACCCACTATGTCGATACCCCAACACTCGAATGGCCATAAGGCTAATGTAAGATGTAGAATTTTGGGTGGTTGGTGTAGGCCACACCGTGTATTTGACATTGGTGGCATCGCCTAGTTGTATCCATGCAATTTTGATCATTGACGACCAGTAGTATCCTAATCTCTCGATCTTGGTTTTCATCCTACAACCCTAAACCTACAACCCTAAATCCTAAACCTTAAATCCTAAACCCTGAAAAATACTAAATCCTAAACACTAAACTAATCCTAAACCCTAAACACTAAACCCTAAACCCTAAACCCTAAACCTACAAACCTAAACCCTAAAAAATCCTAAACCCTAAACTTTAAACCCTAAACACTAAACCCTAATACTAACCCTAAACCCTAAACCCTAAACCCTAAACCCTAAACCCTAAACCTTATACCATAAATTAACCCTAAAACCTAATAATAAACCTAAAATAAATAAAATAAAATAAACCTAAACCTAAACTGAAATAAATAAAATCTAAAATAAACTAAACCTAAACCGTGAACTAAATAAAATAAAATAAACTAAAAATTAACCTAAACCTAAACTTAAAAAACATAAAAATAAACCTAAAATAAAAACCTAAAACCTAAACCTAAATAAACTAAAATAAAAACTTAAACCAAAACCTAAAAATAAAAAATAAAACCTAATGTTGAACCTAAAAAATAAACTAAAATAAAAAATCTATACTAAAATAAAAGCCTAAACTAAAATAAATAAACCTAAAATAAATAAACTAAGCTAAATAATAATAAAAAATTAACCTAAAAAAATAAAAAATAAAATAAACTAAAATAAATAAAAAAATAAAATTAATAAACCTAAACCTACCCATTTAGTTAATTTAAAGATAAAAAAATCCTAACCCTAAACCTAAATCCTAAACTATAAACCCTAAACCTAACCATAATTCCAAACCCAATCTTACAACCCTAAACCTACAACCCTATACCCTTAACCCTGAATCCTAAACCCTAAAAAACACTAAACCCTAAACCCTAAACTAACCCTAAACACTAAACCCTAAATACTAAACACTAAACCCAAAACATTAACCCCTAAACCTTAACCATAACCCAAACCCTAAACCCTAAAACTGTATAAAATCCTAAACTTAAACCTAACCAACAAAACCCTAAAACCCTAAAACCCTAAACCTAACTAAACTTAAAACCTAAACCTAAACCTAAACCTAAAAAAAAACCTAAAACCTAAACTAAATAAAACCTAAAATAAATTAAAAAACCTATATCAAAATATAGAAAATAATAAAATAAAATAAAAAACTAAACTAAAACCTAAACCTAAACCTAAAATAAAATAAAATAAAAAATAAGAATAAACTAAAATAAAATAAATAAAAGCTTAAACTAAACTAAAAAATAAAATAAACCTAAGAATAAAAAAACATAAATAAAATAAAAAGATCAAATAAACTAAACCTAACAAAATAAAATAAAAATTAAATAAAAACCTAATCTAAAAAAATAAACCTAAAAATAAAACCAAAAAATAAATAAAAATTAAAACCTAAACGATGAACTAAAAATAAAAACTTAAACCTAAAATAAAAACTAAGTAAACAAAACTAAATAAACCTAAACTAAAACTAAGTAAAATAAAATAAACTAAAAATAAATCTAAACCTAAACTAAAAAATAAAACATAAAAATTAACCTAAAATAAAAACCTAAAACCTAAACCTAAAATAATTAAAAAAACCTAAACTAAACCTAAAAATAAAAAATAAAACCTAAACCTAAAAATTAAATAAAAATAAACCTCAACTAAAAAATAAACCTAAGCTGAAAAATAAATTAAGATAAAAAACTTAAACTTAAATAAATAAACCTCAAATAAATAAACCAAACTAAATAAAAATAAAAAGTAAACCTACATAAAAATAAAAAATAAAATAAACTCGAATAAATAAATAAAAAATTAAATAAACTAAATAAACCTAAACCTATCGGTTTACTTAATTTCTAAACCCTAAACCCTAAACCTTAAATCCTAAAACTAAACCTAAACCCTAAATCCTAAAATCCTAAACCCTAAACCCTAAACCCTAAACCATAACCCCTAAACCTTAAACCCTAAACCCACAAACCCTAAACCCTAAACTCTAAACCCTAAAAGCCTAAATCCTATACCCTAAACCCTAAATCCTAAACAATAAAACCTATAGCCCTAAACCCTAAACCATAAACTAACCTTAAACCATAAATCCTAGCCTAACCCTAAATCCTAAGAATGGGCAGAACCTTGATGGTAGGAACATTATCATAAACTAGGTTTAGTCTAGATCAAACGATATAGGCGAAGGTAGAGGTGGCGATTATCACTGCGGTGGTGGGGGACTAGAGGTGCTGGTGGATATGGAGGCAGTGGTCTGAGTAGTGGTGGTTATGGAGGTGGGAGGAGCGATGGAGGTTACAGCCATGGTGGTGGCAGAGGGAGAGATCAAGGATATGATGTCGGACCCTGCTACTCAAGAAGCTGGGGTGATTCTAATGGGAACTGGAGAAATAGAAGAATGGTTGATCTGATCTGCTGTTTATGGAACTATGTCTTTAGAGTAGAGACAGTTCTACTTATCTATGGTTTTTGTTTTGCTCTATGGGTACTTATCTTTGATCTATGTCATCGCTTGTGTCTCATAAGACTTGGGGTACTACTCGGTTGATGAAATTGAAAAGCAAAAATGTTGAATCTGAATTTATTCTCTATTAAAAAAAACCTTAAACCCTAAACTAAAACTTAAACCTTAAAACTAGAACCTAAACCCTAAACCCTAAACCCTAAATGATAAACCTTAAACCCTAAAAACCCAAAAACCTAAACACTAAACTCTAAACCCTAAACCCTAAACCCTAAAGACTGAAACCCTAAACCTTAAACCTTAAAACCCTAAAGCTTAAACTTTAAACCCTAAAACCCTAAACCCTAAACCCTAAATCGCAAACCCTAAACCCTAAACTAACTCTAAACCCTAAACCCTAAACCATGAATAAAGATCTCATTAGGAGTAGATCTAAAGAATAAACTAATCCTAACATAGTTATGGTAGCTAAAGAAAATGTCTTCAAGAGACTTTCCCTTAACTATTAGAGATTTGAATACCCTAAACCCTAATCCTAAATCATACTATAATATTATATATTATAGTATAATATAACATCATATATTTGATCATGTAGTGATATGTTTTTTGATGTTATAAGACATTTTGAAATGTTTTAGTATATTATGTTGTGCATTGGCCAAGTAAGAAAGGAAAGCACAACAAACTTACATACTCCAAAGCAAGAAGACCACTGGGGTGATACACTAGCAGAGTAGCATTTCAACCCGACTTAGAGAAGCTATTGTGTGAGTGTCGCTGGGGGCGTTATCTCAACTCAGAGTTGCCCTTGATAAAAGATATGTGTTTATTTTATATGTTTCTGTGTAGTTTGTATTTGTGCTGTGTCGATGAAGGATAGGACGCTACTAGGTTTCCTTGCATCTACCCTAAAAACATCATGGAAGATTCATAAACAAGAATACTTTCAACATGGAAGAGATTGAATTCAAAATGGAATTTTCATTATTGATAATTATTTTCAAACATGATTTATAATATTAATTTAGGTAGAGCCCATTGACTAGAAGCATTGGGCGCTCTCCCTTATGATTAATATGCTGATAAGATCCTTCTTGGTAGGCCTTCTCTATGAAAAAAGGGCCTACCCAAGTGGGTTCAAACTTCCTCCCATCTTACGATGGGCAACAATCCTCTCCTTAGAACTAAAATAAGCTCCCTACTTAAAAGCTCTGAGACAAACTTATTATTAGCTTGAATAATTTTAGCTTTGTACAACTTGAGATTTTGGCATGCACACAGGCATCTCTCTTCCAAACCTTTGAGCTCTTCTAAGTGCAACTTGGCATTATGCTCTTTTATGATCTTGCTACTCACAACTATCCTTAGTGATGGGAGTTAGACTTCTAATGTTAGAACAATTTCAGACCCATATACTAAAGTGAAAGGAGTAGACTGAGTTGGAGTTCTTTATGTGGTGTGGTAGGCTCATAAGGCTTCAACTAACTGCTCATGCCACTATCACTTATTATTGTCAAGTGTCTTCTTTAGTATTTGGATGAGAGTTTTGTTGAAGGCTTCTGCTAAGCTATTTGCCCTCGGGTAGTTGATGGTAGAATATCTCCTATCTATGTTGTGTCTCTGGGCAAAGTTGTTGATCTCAATGCTCTTGAATGTAGTACCATTATCAGATATAATTCATCGAGGTACTCTAAACCTATATACAATATGGTTTTTAAAAAATTGGAGCACATGCTAAGTTGTAACCTGTTTGAGTGAAATCAACTTTGCCCATTTGGAAAAGTAGTTAGTAGTAGCTAAAATGAACCAATGACCCTTGGAAAAAGGAGGATCACTCGGACCCACTATGTCGGTACCCCAATAGTCGAATGGCCATAAGGCTAATGTAGGATGTAGAATTTTGGGTGGTTGGTGTAGGACCACATCGTGTATTTGACATTGGAGGCATTTCTTAGGCGTATCCATGCAATCTTTGATCATCGATGGCTAGTAGTATCCTAGTTTCTTGATCTTGGCTTTCATCTTTAGACTGGATTGGTTGGCTCCACATAATCCTGAGTGTACCTCAGTCACGATCTTATGGGCTTTGTACTTATCTAAACAACATAACCATATATGGTTGAAAGACCATCGGTATAATACACCATCCACAAGAGTGTAGGAAAGTGCTCTCTACTTCATCTGATAGGCTTGGGACTTCTCTTGAGGTAGTTTGCCTTTATTTAAGTAATCCATGAATGGTTGCCTCCAAGCTAACTCCTCCTCCTTCTTGGCAATGGAAACCTCCCCTTCAAGAGAGTACTTTTTGATGAGTTCAATATCAATAAGGGATAAGACTTATCTATTTTGGACCTTTATTGATATGGACTCATCTTCCAGACATGCTAACTCTTTGGCAAGCTTAGATAAAGTATACGTTACAACATTCTCTTATTGAGGAATCTTATAAATGGTACCCTTTGGGATTTTGGCTAACAACTCTATGGTGTACTTGTGGTAGTGATGGAGCTTGGGCTTTTTAACCTTATAAGACCCAGTGATTTAGTTGATAACTAGCTGAGAATCCCCGAATATGTTGATGTTCTGGATGCTTAGAGTAACGACTAATTCTAGACCGGTAATTAGAGCCTCATATTCGACTTCATTGTTGGTGCAAGGATTGGAAAGATGATATGAGAATCTCATCACATCTCGGTCCAGATTTAAGAGAACTATTCATACCCTTGCCTTTCCTAGAATAGTAGATTGTGGTTCTTCTCCTCTTTGAGAGAAAGTCACACCATGAAAATACATCTCCTAATGGTGAATGCTAGTTTCCCCTAAGTTCATGATTTATTCATTGGGGAGGTCATCACTAAGCGGAGAGTCAGCAAGAAGTGCGTGTGCCACTAAGAAATTTGCTAGTGCTTATTCTTTTATAGCACAGAGGGGTATAAAGGTAATATTAAACTCAGAGGATCTTGGACAGTTGTGCCAATCATCCGGATAGTGTCGGCCGTGTCATGAGATATTGTAGTGGATTGATCCTAGAGATTAAGTTCACCTTATGAGGAAGCATGTAATGCTATAGCTTTTAGGATGCAAAGATAAAAGCTAGGCAATACTTCTTAATGGGTGGATAATTAGCCTCATCAGGGATTAGATGATGACTGAGGTAGTAGGGTGCATTTTCCTTCCCTTCATCATTGGCTTGGGCAAACAAAGCACCAAGGGAGTCATCTAACATAGCAGCGTAAAGTATGAGCATCTTGCTCGGGATAGGGGCAGCTAGAACTAGCAGCATTATCAGGTAATGCATGATGTCTTTGAAGACATGCTCACACTTATCATCTCACTTGAACTTGGCATCCTTTCTGATAAGTGCTGTGAATGGCTAACATCTTCCTGATTTGTTAGATATAAAGCATCTTAGATATGCCAACCTCCACTAGAATTATCTAAGTTGAGTTAAACTTTTAGGCGGTGACATTTCTAATATCACCTTGATCTTCTCCGGATCGATTTCAATTCCCTTGTGTCAGACAATAAACCCAAGGAATTTCCCTGAAGCTAATCCGAGGTTCTAGTTTGTCTTTCTGATCTTCTAGTTTGCCTTTCTAATTTCCCTGAATGCACACTTTAGAGGGTTCATTTTGAAGTTAAATTGTCTTAACTATTTAAAATCTACTCTCAAGTCAAAGAGATGGTCTTCCTTTTCTCTAATTTTGATCACAAGATCATCGACATAGCACTCGACTTGATGATGAATAATTTCATCAAAGATTCGAGTTACAGCCCACCAGAATGTAGCACCCACAGTTTTAAGGCTAAAAGGCATGACCTTATATCAATAGATTCTGATCGGGGTTCTAAAAGTAGTGTTTCTTTCATCTTCAAGGGCCAACTTTATTTGGTTATATCTAGATGAGCCATCCATGAAAGAGAAGACTGCATAAGATGAGGCAATCTCCACGATCAGCTATGAGATTAGTCTTGGAAATTCATATTTTGGACATGCCTTATTAAAATTCTTAAAATCGACGCATATGTGAATTTGGCCATTCTTTTTTCTAATTAGGAAGACGCTGGCTAACATGGTAGGTTATTTTACTACTCGGATGAAGCCAATATTGATCAGCTTCTTGAATTCAAAAATGACTTGTTGTTCCATGTTTAATCGCATGCATCTAGGAGCTTGCTTGATAGGGTTAGCAATAGGCTGTATTGCTAGTTTATGGACCGCTACGTTAGGAGCCAATCTAGGCATCTCTTCATAACTCAATGCGAAGTAGTCCTTAAACTCAATCAATATCCTAACTAAGTCATTAGTTTCAATTTCATTCAACAATGATCTGATGTATGTCGTGCATGGATCTTCTTCAGTTTCTAAGTTGATTTCCTTGAGCTCGTCGATGGTTGACTTGATCTTTTCTTCAAACTCTGGCAGTGCATCTTTAACTTCAAAATCATCTAGATTATTTGAAGATTCTAAGCATAGCTCCTCACATGATTTAATGTCATTAGAAAATAACCTATCAGATTCCAAATGATTGGTGATGACTAAGAATATCATCATCGGACCCACCCATCAGACGAATCCTAGTCCCTGTCTTGATTGAAAGCATTTGCATTTGTTCTTCTATATTCTTTCGAAGTAGTCTAACTTATGCTTTAACTAAGTATGTGGTGCTAAATTATGAACACAAGGCAAGTACCAATCAAAAGGTAATTTTATTAAATCTTTATATGAATCATCCTCAAGTTCTACATCAACTTCTTGGCTTGAGGATGATGCTCCCAAGAAGAACCTTTGAGTCTTCACACCTGTGGATAACTTAAGAGCTTCTTTAACTACCAAACCCTTAGCTTTTTTAGGGAAAATTTTAGTTAGAACTAAGGTTCCTAACTGATGCCTAACTATTTCACATATAGACTTGGATAAACTTATGCTTTACTTTCGAGCCTGATCTTCATCACTATCTGGCGCAAGTGTCACCTCCAAAAGAATCTATTGCTGAGAACAGCTGGTTGTTGTGCTAACCATATAAGACTCATCCTACGAACTAGTTTTTAAGTATATATAGATAGCAGGTGTATTCTTGGTAGCTGGGATATATCTTCTATTGGGTGGCCAATAAAGAGGTTTTCCACCCCTAGAACTGCCTCTAAACTAGCCTTTTCCTCTACCTAGTGGAGGTCAGATCATCCTACCCTTATGTTCAAACAAAGTAACGAACTATTGGTGGAATATAATGTCATGCTGCACCTCCTCCTCCAAGTCTATTTCTGCCCCCTTTTATTTTCTTTTTCATTTTCTCTTTTTTTCATTTTATTTTTCATTTTATTTTTTTATTTTTAAACTTTGGCCAAGTTTGTGAGAATAGACTTCTTGAATTTGTGAGAAGTAGTAAGCCGCTTCCTCATATATGTCGACCTCATGAACTGTAAATGGCATGAGATCTCCTTTGACACAATAGATGATCCCACCTCTTATAAACTTCATACACTAGTGTA
Organism: Cymbidium sinense; assembly: GCA_021442155.1. Taxonomy (NCBI): domain Eukaryota; kingdom Viridiplantae; phylum Streptophyta; class Magnoliopsida; order Asparagales; family Orchidaceae; genus Cymbidium; species Cymbidium sinense. Next base: position 262,749 of record JAKCPB010000068.1, read on the forward strand.
GAGAGAATGGAACTATGTTGTTCTCATGTATCCATGGTCTCCCAAGCAAAGTGTTAAGAGATGTATCCGAGTCTATAATGTGAAACTTTGCTTCGGTCTTCCAGTCATCTATCTCCAAGGGCAACACTATGGAGCTTAAGGCTTGTGACTCCTTTTGGAGTGATTCAATCTTCCCATCTTAGACTTATGAGTCTTCTAGACATTAAGACTTCCCTAGTTAGAAGACACTTCTAAAAATTAGGTAAACACTTAACCTATGCCTAAAGACTTAGAAGGGTTAACCATAAGATTAGGTTATGCTTTAAGGATTAGGATAGTCCACCTACCCTACAACCCAAATCAAATCCATGTTCACCTTCTCAAACCTCAAATTCAATTCAAACATCAAATTCAAATCCAAATTCAAACCCAAATTTCAAAACCAAATGATTGAAACCCATGATCAAACACAATCTTGAAACCCTTCTTAAGCCATATGACCTATCCCATGGACATAGCCAAATCTTAATCCAAATCAATCCAAAATCAATTGATTTTCTCATAATAAATTTATATCTTCAATCATCTTCCTAAATATAAATCAAATCTACATTCAAATGATCAAAACTAAATCAAACTAAATAAAATTAAATCAAAACCCTTCCTAAGCCATATGACCTATTGCATGGATTTAGCCAAATATTACTCCAATTCAAGTCAAACTCAATTGATTTTCTAACAAATCAATCATATTTTCAATCATCTTTACAAATTTAAATGAAATATATGTTTAAATCATCAAAACTAAATCAAACCAAATCAAAATCCAAACCTAAGCCACATGAACCTACTCCATGGACTTAGCCAAATTCCTTCATTCCAAAACACAAATTCAATTGATTTTCTCATGAATCAATCATACCTTCAATCATATTCACAAATATAAATGAAATCTACAATCATCAATTCAAACCAAAATCAACCCAAGTCAAACCCAACTTAACCTTTTTGACTTGAAATGTTCAAATGAACCAAAACCCATTTGAACCCAAGCCAATTACAATTGAATTTATATATCAATCCCAAATCCATATACAAACTCAACTTAACCAAACTCAACCCAAAATCGAGCCAACTAAATGCAATTGGCCCACTTGACCCATAGTGGCCAATTTGACCTATTTGAGCCAAGTTTTAATCCTACCCAAATTGGATTGAACCACACCCATCAAAATCTCCAATCATGATTGTTGATAACCCTAGGTTGATCAATTGACACAAATTGGGTCAAACCAAGTCAATCCCTTAACCCATATGTACCCAAACTATCCAAATTGCAACCTAAGCCAAATCCCTTGAAACTAATGATTCATACTAAATCAAAATCAATATTTGAATATGACTTGACCTTAAATTGAGTCAAACCAATCCCAATGGGCCCTCTTGACCCAAGTTGACCCAAATTGACCTAAAAGACTAGATTAGGTCAAATCAAAATATAAACCAAATTGATTACAACCAATGACTCAAGTTCACTCTAAATTGATTGTTGAACTTGGCCAAAGCCATGATTGGACCCAATTAAACATAATTTACCTACTTGGCCCAAATTGACCTAAAGGTTCAAGTTGGCATAAATCAAAACCAAATCCAAATTAATTGAAACCAAAGCCTACAATCATCTTCAATTAGTCAACTAAACCTAAACCAACACCTAACCCATGATAATTTGGCAAATTTAGTTAAATTGGTCAACTTAATCCATTTGTCCCAAATGAATTCAAATGAGCCAAAATCAAATCTAAGCCAAACTAAACCAAACTAATTGAACCAAAACATCCCAAATGATCATATGAACTTGACGACCTTGGTTTGACCCAATTTGACCAATTGGTCTACTTGACCCAACCTAACCCAATTTGACCTAAATGAGTCAAATTAAGCCAAACCTAACCAAATCAACTCCAATTGACTTGAAATTTGGGCTAACCCATATTTGGATCATTTCAAATCTACCGAAATCAAATACAATGCTAAATGATCATTCTATTCTTAGGACAAGGGCATCATGTGTGACAAATCATTCATGTAAGTAATCATTTCCATTCCTTGGCCACTTGGTACTCTGCCAATGGTCCACCTAAGCACCTAGGACACTGTCCAACCTGACCCAAGGTATGGTTGGGTCGGTCATGACCCATGGGAGATGAATTCACCTCACCCTCCCTATTGGAGCATTTGAAACTCATAGGACACCCATGATTCCTCCTTTCTAGCCACCTCCACACCTTCAACCAACCAAGCTCAGCTAACTCACCTCCTCCCTGCCACCCATAACTCCCTGAGATGGCCTGACGGCTACTAGAAGCCAAACCCGATCCCACCATTTGATCAAGATGAATGGGGGTATACACCCCCTCATTTTCACTCAAACACATACACAAAAATCATTTCTCAAAGCCCTAGCTACCCAAGATGAGCCGCTAGAGCCATTACCTAAGCTCCCATGCTCATTCCTCGATTAGAAAATGCCATTCCCATCCATCCTGAAATAGGACACTCCCATTTCTGACCTAACTCCCCCATTTCTCCATCAAACTCAAATTAACTTTTCACGCAGCTTCCTTAGGCCTCGTCGAGCAAGAACGAATCATCTCCTAAGCTTCCTGAGCACCAAAGGTGGGACTTTGATCAAAGCTAAGCTCCAAATCATTGGTTCATGGCCTTCAGAGTGAACATTGAGGAATTGATCCAATTGCTTCTCAACAGGGCATTGTCTCCACTAGATGAAGCTTCCTCAATCATTCGAGCTGCTGGTCTTGAGCTCCAACGAGGTATGCTTCCAAAATTAGTCCTTAGGCAAAAATGGGTTGGATACCCTCTGATCGATGTCATGAAGGTGTGGGATCCTTTTGGAGTTGATCCAAGCTTAGGTAAGCTTGGATCAACTATGCAATGGTCGACAGACTCCATTCTCTCTCACTCTCATATTGTTAGATCACACACCATCCATTCCACATGATTGGAATGGACGGTTGTGATTAGATCTACTAGATCAGTCTGATTTAATCCTATTAAGCTATGGGATTAATCATAGTTGTGATGGATCGATAATGAGAAAGCGCTTCCACTAATGTAGCGAGTTAGATAAGTTTTAAGCCAATCAATGCCCATGTGTGGAAAGTTAGCACGCCATGTCCAATAGGATTAGGCTTAATTTAATTAATCATTTTTAATGGCTGAAACTTATAAAAATCATAAATATCCATCAACAAATAAGGAAAATGCAAATAAACACTCATTTTAAAGGTATTTAAAAAAATAATTAATTAAAAATGATCTTAAATAATTTTGAATAGTATTTAAGGTTTAATCAAAAAATTTATTAGCTTAATTACTCTTTAATTACTTTAGCAATTAATCCCAAATTTTGTGGGTTAATTTAGTGGGATGACCTCTACCTCCGATGATTTTCTTGGGATTTATTTGTCAATTAATTAGGAATATTGACTAATTAAATCTTAACTACTCTTTTAAGTTAATTAATGATTAATTAATCCCATGAATAGTAACAAATTGGTTAATTAAGTTTATTAATCATTGTTCAATAGTAAGTGAACTAAGAAATAAGGTTGGGACACATTTCCCTAAGTTCATTTCACCCTTTTATAAAATGAAATTAATCAAGATTTAACTAATTAATTAAATCACTTAACCAAATTGAAATTATAATCACATCAGACCTTAATTAATTAAATCACAGGTTAGATCTTTAGGTATTTAATAACCAAAAGGAGTTTAATGAAATTATGGTTAGTCCACATATGTGGGAAAACCATAAAAGTAATTAATTAAGTCCCTTAATCAAATTAACTATTAGTCATGAGCCAATTGCATTAGGCCCCTTTTATTTCCTAGGCTAATTGCAAGTTTATTTTCCATGCATATCATGTTGGCTCATAATTACTTAGTTAAGGTGACATAGGTAGTAAGGGTAATTATTCATCTAATTAAGGGTTCAACTAAATTAACCCATAAAATCAACTTAATTACATTTCATTAAATTAAATAAAATCTAATGTGTGAATGGGTTTAAAACAACAAGTGATGATTTCTCTTCTCCTCTTTAAATCAAATAAAATCCAAAACTTAACTAATAAAGAAGCTTTGGTTTGCTTTAAATAATCTTATTTGATTTCATTATCTTTAAGAACTAGTTTGGTTGAATGAATCACCTGCTTATATTTGATAGTCCTCTTTCCAATCAGGTTAAATTTGGTATGTCATTTAAATTCATGCATCCATCTTTTCAAAATCAAGTAAAATAAAATCCATCTTTTTAAGATTTGTGTGGCTATTATCACTATTAAATCCAAATGTATTTTTCAAAAGATTATAAATGAATAATAATATGTGTTATGATGCTAGTTATGAATACATAAGAAATGCAAGTGTTTATAGCATAAGTGTATGAATGTTGAATTCTCTTTCTTCTATTCATGTGTTGATTTATATAAGATTGAATGGTAATGAGTCTATAGTCTAGACATCCTGGGAACATAAAGATTAAGCTATCCCCAAGGAGGTCATTTGATTATCTCACTTCCCAAGTTTAACAATGACGCGTACCCATTTGATTTCATTCCTATATATTTAAACATTAGAATTTGCATAGGGCTTTAATTCATATCTATACGTGATTAAATAAAATAGAATATACTATCTTTGCATGATTTTCTTTCCCTCATTTATGTATACATCCATGTGTGTCCAAGAACAATAAGTATATAGTCCGGACATCCTAAGAATATGAGGCTTTAGTTAGCCCCATGGATGTCATTTGATTACATCACTTCACTGGTTTAACAATGACACATACTTGCCTATATCCTTGTACATGTATATGTCTATGTGATTATTGAATGAAAATCCATTTTACATCAAAATTGCATGCATTCATAATTGACTAAGTGGTTGAATTGATTAGCCATATGATTTGGAGCTTACTTCCTATGTTCATGTATACGAATTTACATATGTTTGAATGCAAATTGGTATATAGTCTAAACATCCCGAGAATACGAGGCATTAGCTAGCTCTAAGGAGATCATTGATTACCTCAATTCCCTAATTTAACAATGGCACATGCCTATTTAATTTCATTCTTATGTCCATTTTGTATAAGAATTTGGATAAAGTTTTAAATTAATATGTTTAAATAATTCAATCAAATAAAATATAAATTATAGACATACACATAAAATCATCATTTAAGTGTGCTAAAATATGTTTCATGTATAGATACACTTAGGATTAAATCATATCCATGTTACATGTGATGGAAAGGAAAGATTTAATATATGTCATGTGGTATCAATTCAATTAAATTAATCTTAAGATGCCTTTCATTTTGAGTAGGATTATTTAAAGTGAACCTAAACTTAGGATTAATTAAATCATTTAATAAGCCATCACTAAAGAGAACTAAATAAAAATTAACATACTTTAGAAAGTTACTCAAGGAAGGGATGAAAGAGGGCAATCCTTTTTGCCTCTCTTTATAACACATAGTTGCTAAGTGTAATCAAATGAAACAAAAGAAAACACATTAAAATTCTCAAATCAGTTAAACTACTTCAAGTGAAATCAACCTGTCATGTTAAATTGAATCCTTCTACACTAAGAAAATAAAACACTAATGCCTAATAAGACTTACCACACAAGCCTTAATACACACATTAGAATTAAGTCACCACTTCTAGCTCTAAGTTAGGATAGTGTATGATGTGATGTATGTTTTATTTTATGATGTATTATTTTAGATTGGATGTTAAGGTGTATGCTTCGTAGACTAGATGATAGGCCAATATTAGCCTAATCATTTTTTCTATAGGGGATTATGCTTAAGGGATGCTTCAAAATAAATGTGAATCCTCTTTTTGCAAGTTGCTTAAATCTTTATGCATAATCCAAGTTAGGATAGGTGGGCTTAGTTACCCATGTATAGAGTGCTAAGTCTAAATTATAAATACAACTGTTTGGGATTATATGTATATTTAGCTAAACTTTATTTTGCACATGTAGTTAGATTTACTTTTCCCACATAAATGTAATTTTTACAATAGGAATTAGGATTAGTTCTATGTGAGATTAAGCTTTGTCCTGGGGTACCCTATGATGCCTTTAAAGCAAGCACCATCCAAATCAAAGAAGGAACCAAATCAAAAATTGAGATATGATGAAAGAAGAACCCCATAGCATTTAATATAGTTATAATCTTGATTTCATATTCTAGGTTGTATAAGGTAGATTCTACCCATGTTTTCTCTCTGGGTTGAACTGGTACTAATCGATCGACTTTTATTCTTTTATGATAGTTTATATAATTATTTGATGTTATGTTTACATTATGCATTAGGATGACATGCTTTTCGTAGTTTATTAGATGATTAATGCTTTAATGTTTGGCTTGGATACGATTAGGCTCTTAGGATAAAAAAAAACTTTTCTACCAATCTAATCACTCATAAATAAATTGTAAACAACTCATAACCTCATCATGAAGTCTATGACATAAATAAGATAATTGAATGATTTAGCAACCCCTTAGATGTATGGTTATATGTTTCACATCATGCATGCATATTCTTTCTGCCTTGAACATGATGGATCTCCATCCTTGCATGATAAAGGAATGCTTGACCTGTGAGGGGAACCCTTGTGGTGGGGAACACCTTCGTCTAGCTGATTTTACCCATAACCTTCTTAATCATGCATTTAGGCATAATAAATCCTAAAGCCTCTGTCAAAATGATGTGTTTAAAATGAAATAAAATTTGCAAAGATTTTGCATCAATAGATTAAGTCATATGCTCATACCACTCATGCTTTAGTCTCTTAGAGTGTGTGTTTAGGACTTTAGTCTCTTTCTAATTAAATAACTACCCTAGCTATCTTATAATTCATAAGACTGGACTACATTGTTTCAATTTCATAGGAAGAGTTAGCTGAGGGCCACTCCAAGTGGTTATAAGTCCAGAAGTCGGACAATTTATTCTCTCTTCTGGAGGTAAACACATATCCACTGCCTCTTAGATTTAGGTCATGCTTTAGCTCACTAAAGCACCATATTTAGGATCCTAGCTATTTACTCACGAGCATAAATCGTCACCTCTAAGGATTCCCACAACCTTGTTGTGGATTATAAGCCTAGTAATCTAATTAAATTTCAACTCAAAACATATAATGTAAAGAGGTAAAACTAAGTCTTCATCACTGAATTTAACTCCTAAGATGTCCTTCGAGTGACATGCCTCCTCTTTAATAGCGATTGGTTGAGCTAAGCATATCTCTAGATCAAGTTAGGCCATGATTAGAGATTCCCCCATCTCTTTGGATAAGACATGTCAGATATCCTTAACTTAGCTTGAAACTTTCTAAGGTGAGCTAGGACATTGTAATCAACTCTGGCTTGGTCCTCCACAAGCATATCCATGGGTGGAGCATCCTATTAAGGGGCTATCTGCTTACTAGAAACAATGAATTGCTTAATCGTATCCCGAGGTGCTACCATAAGAGGTAGAACTTTGCCACTGCAGAAGTTGACTTTAACGACTTCTTGGAATGATGAGCTTCTGGAAAGTTCTACCTTCTCATCGTGCATACCTACAAACTTCTCCTATGGGATTCTCAGTGAGTTTCCAAGTCAATCTCAAGAGGTGAACCTAAAACCTTAAACCCTAAAACCTAAAATCTAAACTCTAAATCGTAAACCCTAAACCCAAAAAAAATAAAAAAAAATACTAAATCCTAAAACTTGAACTCCAAACCCTAAACCCTAAACACTAAAAAGCTAAAAACCTAAACCTAAACTAAATAAAACCTAAAAATAAAATAAATAAAAAAACCTAAACCAAAATAAAATAAAAATATAAACTAAAAATAATAAATAAACTAAAAAAATATAAAAAATAAACCTACATAAAAATAAAAAATAAAATCAAATAAATAAATAAAACTAAAACTAAACCTTTCAAATTTAAAATAAAACCCTAAATCTAAACCCCAACTAAACCCTAAATCTAAACCTAAACCTAAACTAAATAAATAAACCTAACATTAAAACCCTAAACCCTAAACCCTATACCCTAAACCCTAAACCCTAAGCCCTAAAAGAATAAACCCTAAACCCTAAATCCTAAACCCTAAACCCTAAACCCTAAACCCTAACACTAAACTCTAAGCCTTAAAAGCATATACCCTAAACCCTAAACCCTAAACTCTAACCCTAAACTTAAATCTAACTATAAACCCTAAACCTAAAACCTAATATAAAACTAACTCTAAACATAAAACCTAAACCCTAGACCCTAAATACTAAACCCTAAACCCTAAACCCACATCCCTAAACCCTAAACCATAAAGCCTAAAACCCTAAACCCCAAACCCAAAACTCAAAACCTAAACCCTAAACCCTAAACCTTAAAAACCCTAAACCTTAAATCCTAAACAATAAACCCTAAACCCTAAAACCCTAAACCCTAAACCATAAACACTAATCCCTAAACCCTAAACCCTAAACCCTAACACTATAACCCTAAACACTAAAACCCTAAACCCTAAACCTTAAACCCTAAACCCTAAACACTAAACCCTAAAAACCTAAAAAACTGAACCTAAAAAAAATAATGATAAAACTCAACTAAAAAATATACCTAAACCTAAAAAATAAACTAAAATAAAAAACATTAACTAAATTAAGTAAAATTAAAATGAATAAACAAAACTAAATAAAAATATAAGATCCCTAGTTAAATATAAAAAATAAAACAAGCTAAAATAAATAAAAAATAAACTAAGTAAACTAAATAAACTTAAACTTATCGGTTTACTTACTTTAAAAAAAATCCTTAAACCCTAAATCTTAAACCCTAAACCCTAAACCCTAAATCCTAAAACTAACCTTAAACCTACAACACTTAACCAACAACCTAAACCCTAAACCCTAAACCCTAAACCCTAAACCTAAAACCCTAAACCCTAAACGCTAACCTTTAACCCTAAACCCTAAAAGAATAAACCCTAAAACCCTAAAGCCTAAACACTAAAATCTAAACCATAATCCCTAAATCCTAAATAATAATCCTAAACCCTAAACCTTATACCTTAAACCATAAACCTAAACCTAAATTAACATCCTTTATGGCCATTATCCTAATTAACTTATGCATTGTCTATTTTGAATATGGCCAACTAAGTATTTTCTTCTTTGTTGACCGGTTCATTGAGTCTTATGTCCAAAAACTAAGTTGCTTACCATGTTCGAGGGTGCTTTTGAGTTATTTTGTTGATTATTTGGCTAACCTCATATACCCAACCTAGAGAAACGCAACCGCTCAATTTTACTATTTCATTGCAAGTTTGGACTTACTTAATGGCTTATCGCTTGCCTTTACTAAGGATGTGGGTTTAAAGCTTGATCATCTTTATAAGGATCTATTGATTATCTAAACCCATTTTGTTTCTATTTTACATCTATGCTAATGGAGTTTTATTTGGTGGGTGTAATAATTGTATTTTTGTTTAACTCTAACCTTTGTCCATCAAGTTGTCTTTATGGTTGTTCCTTTCTTGCCTTTTGATTTTCTAATTGTCTTTATTAACATAAAGATCTCGCTACTATTTTATCCCTTTTAGTTCTATTAAATTAATCAAAATATGCTTTTGCTACTTGATTTTAACCTATGTAACCTACTCTAAATGGATGGACTTATGGCTACTAATGATTATAAACCGACTAAACTAAAAGCTACTTGTTATCTCCATTGTCTTTATAATTATTTGTAACCCTGCTTTCTTCTAATCACGTTGTATTCCCATCTCTTCTATAGACAATTCATGTGGTATATATGTTGTCTTCCTTACACTTGTTGGTTTCTAACTTCTACAACAAAGGTTGTTAACATAAACATTCATTAACTTCCTAAATATCCCTAAACCTATTTACCAAACTATTTATTATTATCATATACATTTATGGAGTTAATACCATGCTTTTGTATTTCCCTAACAAATAGGTATTACATCGATCTTTTATTGCCTTACCTACGACCTTTTCTCGCTATTTCCCTGTGGGTCTTCTAAACCGGTCTCATTAAACCCTAAACCTTAAAAATATGGTTAACCTAAACTGGCTTTCTTTCATTTGTTTTGGATTATCATGCCATGGGTCCTAATATGATGACATATGTTTTTCATATCCTATCCATTTTGTTCTTGTCGCTTTTCTTCTAATACCTGCTTATGTTCTGTAATAAGGCTCAAAAGATCTTCTTCAAATCTTATACTAAATCTATGATTTACCCCTTTGGTAGTAAAATGTAACCCTAAGTTTGATGCTCATATTTAACGCCTAAAACTAAGCCTCTATCACACTTCTTTACTATCATTCTATTATGCTATTTTCAATTTTCATTATGTCTATAACCTAACTAACTCCTGCCTACACTAAGTACTTCTCTTGTCCTAGGTTTGCTCCATAGTGTCATGCTAATATTCTCACATAGCATTGGCCCTAATCTTCCTTTGCTTCATGTTAACGATTTGTGTCTCTTGCTTTATTTTATCTTTTCTCATTCTATAATTTACCCTAAAGCTCTAAAAAAAATAGTTTATCCCCTACCTTGTAACCTCTAAAATAAAATTCTATATTTCCCAAAAAAAAAAAAAAAACCTAAACCTAAATTAACTAAATAAATTAAAAAATAAACTAAAACCATAAAACCTAATAAATCTAAACCTAAACCTAAATGCTAAATAAATAAACCTAAGGCAAGAACATCACCATAAACTCTAGATCTAAAACAAAATTTATCATAAATGGTTGGGGATCCAACTATATGGAGGTAAAAATAACTAAAAAGGTTATAAACTAAAGATCAAAATATGATGGTGGATTCCTCTACTAAGCTAAATAAGGAGAAACATAAGAATGACCAACCAATCTACTTAAACTATGTCTAAAAATGGTTCTAAATATCCCTATTTGATCTATGTGCCCTCATCTATAACCTAAAAAACTCATGTTACTATGATGAAATCAAAAGAAGAAATATTGAATAATTTATTCTCTTAAACAAAACCAAAACTAACCCTAAACTAAAACCTAAACCCTAAAACTAAAACCTAAACTTTAAACCCTAAACCCTAAAAATTGTAAACCCAAAACCCAAAACCCTAAATCCTAAACCCTAAAACCCTAAACCCTAAACCCTAAACCCATAAAACACTTAACCTTAAACCCTAAACCATAAAACACTTAACCCTAAACCCTAAATATTAACCCTAACCCTAGACCCAAAACACTAAACCCTCAACCCTAAATCCCTAAACCCTAAACCCTAAACCCTAAACCCTAAAGCCTAAACCCTAAACCTTAAACCCTAAACTAACCCTAAACTACCCTAAACCCTAAACCATAAAAACCCTAAATCCTAAAGCCTAAACACAAAACCCTAAACCTTAAACCCTAAACCCTAACCCTAAACCCTAAAATCCTAAACCCTAAACCCTAAACCCTAAATCCTAAACCCTAACAACCTAAACTTAAACTAAATAAAACATATAAATAAAATAAATAAATAAACTTAATCTTAAATAAAATAAGAAAATAAATTAAAATAAAAAAACATAAACAAAAACTAAACCTAAACTTAAAAATAAAATAAAATAAGGTAATAAAAAATAAACTAAAATAAAATAAATAATAACCTAAACCTAAACTAAATAAAATAAAATAAACTAAAACTATAAACTAAACATAAATCCTAAACCCTAAACCCTAAACCTAAACCCTAAACTCTATACTCTAAATCCTAAACCTAAAAAAATCTAAACCTTAAACCTAAACTATAAAAAAACCTAAACCATAAAAAAATAAAATAAACTATACTAAACTAAATAACTAGACTAAAATACATAAAACCTAAACTAAACCTAAACCTAAACTAAATAATTTAAAATAAACTAAACTAAAACTAAACCTAAAATAAAAAATAAAATAAACAAAATAAAATAAACTAAACCTAAATAAATAAACCTAGTAAACTAAACCTAAACCTTAAACCTAAACTAAATAAAATAAAATAAACAAAATAACCTAAACTAAACTAAAAAATAAACCTAAAATACACCTAAAATAAAACCTAAACTAAACATAAAAAATAAAATAAAAACTTAAACCTAAACCTAAAATAAAAAATAAACCTAAACATAAAAAATAAAATAAAATAAACTAATTAAAAAATAAACCTAAACTAAAAAATAAAAAAAATAAAACCTAAACTAAAATAAATAAAACTAAAATAATAAACTTAAACATAATCTTAAACCTAAGAAATAAAATAAAATAAAAAACCTAAACTAAAATAAGTAAACTAAACTAAATAGAAATAAAAATACACCTAAACAAAAATAAAAAAAAATAAAATCAAATCAAATAAATCAAAAATAAACTAAATAAACTTAAACCTATGAATTTACTTAATTAAAAAAAAAACCCTAACCCTAAACCCTAAAACTAACCCTGAACCCTAAATCTGCAACCCTAAACCCTAAACCCTAAACCATAGAACCCTAAATCCTATATCCTAAACCCTAAAACCTAAACCCTAAAGCCTAAAACCTACAACCCTAAACATTAAACCCTAAACCCCAAACCCTAAACACTAAACCCTAAACCCTAAGCCCTAAAAACCTAAAAACCTAAACTTAAACTAAATAAACATAATAATAAAAGAAATAAATAATTCAAAACCTAAACAAAATATAGAAAAGGAAAATAAAAAGCTAAACTAAAACCTAAACCTAAACCTAAACCTAAACATAAAAAAAATAAAATAAAATAAAAAAATAAAAGTAAACTAAAATAAAATAAATAAAAACCTAAACTTAACTAAAAAATAAAATAAACCTAAAAATTAAAAACCTAAATAAAATAAAAACTAAATGTAAAATATAAATAAAATAAACCTAAAATAAAAAAAAATTAAAACTAAATAAAAACTTCAAGCTAAAAAATAAACCTAAAACCTAAATAGAAATAAATAAAAACCTAAACCCAAAAAAAAAAAAATAAACAAAATAAAATAAATGAAAGCTTAAACTAAAATAAACTAAACTAAAATAAATAAAACCTAAACCAAAAATAAACTAAACATAAACCCTAAACTAAATAAAATAAAATAAACTAAAAATAAATCTAAACCTAAACTAAAAAATAAAATAAAAAAATAAACCTAAAATAAAACCTAAAACTTAAACCTACAAAATAAAATAAAACCTAATCTAAACCTAAAAATTAAAAATAAAACGTAAACTTACAAATAAAAAAATAAAACTAAACTAAAAAAATAAACCTCAACCTAAACTTAAAAATAAACTAAAATAAAAAAACCTAAACTACAATAAATAAACCAAAAATAAAAAAAAATCAAAACTAAATAAAAATAAAAATAAATTGAATTAAAAACAAAAAATAAAATAAAATAAATAAATAATAAACTAAATAAACCTAAACCTACAAGTTTACTTAATTTAAAAAAAAAAAATCTTAACCCTAAACCCTAAACCTAACACCCCAAACCCTAAACCATAAACCCTAAATCCCTAAACCTAAACCCTAAATCCTAAACTCTAAACCCTAAACCCTAAACCCTAAACCCTGAAAACCCTAAATGCTAAAGTCTAAACACTAAACCCTAAATCCTAAACCCTAAATCATAACACTAAACCCTAAATACTAAAACCTTATACCTTAAAACCCAAAACCCTAAACCCTAATCTCTAATCCCTAAAAAGCTAAAAACCAAAAAACTAAACTTAAACTAAATAAAAAAAACCTAAATAAAATAAAAAAATAAAAAAGAACTAAAACCTAAACTAAAACCAAAACCTAAACCTAAAAATAAAATAAAATAAACAAATAAAAATAAACTAAAATAAAATAATTGAAAACTTAAACTAAACTAAAAAATAAAATAAAACTAAGAATAAAAAAACCTAAATAAAATAAAAACTAAACGTAAAATAAAATAAAATAAAATCAAAATTAAATAAAAATCTAAACCTAAAATAAACCTTAAAAGAAAATCTAAACCCTATACTAAAATAAACCAAAACAAAAAAAATAAACTAAACCTAAACTCATTTAATTAATTTTAAAAAAACCTAAACCCCTAAACCCTAAACCTACAACCCTAAACCCTAAACACTAAACACTAAAAAAACCCTAAACCATAAAACCTAAACCCTACACCCTAAACAAACCCTAAATTCTAAACCCTAAACCCTAAACCTTAAACCCTAAACTCTAACCCTAACGTGAAACCCTAAACCCTAAACCATAAGACCCTAAACCCTAAACTCAAAACTTACCCTAAACCCTAAACCTAAAATAAAACTAAGCTCCTAAACCTAAACTCTAAATCCTAAAAGAAAATAAACCCTAAACCCTCAAAACCCTAAAGCCTAAACACAAAACTCTGAACCCTAAACCCTAAACCATAAATCTTAAATCCTTAAACCCTAAACCCTAACCATAAACCATAAAAGCATAAACTCTAAAGCCATAAACCCTAAACCATAAACCCTAAACCCTAAACCCTAAACCCTAACTCTAAACCCCAAATCCTAAACCTAAACCTATATTAACTAAATAAACTAAAAAATAAACTTAAACTATAAAACCTAATAAATGTAAACCCTAAGAATGTAACACTAGGAACATCATCAACCGCTCAATCTAGATCGAAAAGCTATGGCTATCAAATGGTGGTGGGGATCCGAGGTGTGGTTATTGAGGTGGTGAGCGGTGGTTATGGAGGAGGAATGGAGGTTACAGGGGCATGGTGGTGGGAGAGATCGGGATATCACGTGGATCCCACTGAGAGGCCCTGGTTTTGATGGAAATTGGAGAAACTGAAGAATGGCCGATCCGATCTACTGCTTATGGAACTGTCTTTACAAAGAAAGATTCTAGTTATCTAGATTTTGATTGTCTATGCATTTTAGCTATGTCATCGCTTGTGTTTTAGAAAACTTGGTGTGTTACTTGGTTCATGAAATTGAAAAGAAGAAATGTTGAATCAATTTGTTAAAGAAAAACCAAAACCCTAAACCAAAACTAAAACCTAAACCTAAAGCTAAATCCTAAACCCTAAATGTTAAACCCTAAACCTTAAAAACTCTAAACACAAACCCTAAACCCTAAACCCTAAAATCGAAAACCCTAAACCTTAAACCTTAAACATTAAAGCCTAAATCTTAAACCTTAAACCCTAAACCTTAATCCCTAAACCCTAAACCCTAAACCCTAAACCATAAACTTTAAACCCTAAACCCTCAACTAATCCTAAACCATAAACCCTAAGAAGTTAAAAACTTAAACCTAAACAAAATAAAACCAAAAAAATTAAAATAAATAAATAAACCTAAACCAAAATAAAATAAATAAAATAAAAAAACAAAACATAAACTAAAAACTAAACTTAAACCCAAAAAGAAAATAAAATAGAAAATAAAAACTAAATTAAAATAAAATAAATAAAAACCTAAACTAAAATAAAAAATAAAAAACCTAAATAAAATAAAAACTACACCTAAAAGAAAAATGAAATAAACCTAAAATAAAAACAAAATAAATCTAAAATCAAACTAAAATAAACCAAAGACAAAATAAAAAAAACTAAATAAAAACTTAATCCTAAAAGATTAACCTAAACATAAAACCAAAAAAATAAAAAAAAAACCTAAACCCTAAACTAAAAAAAAAACTATACCTAAAATAAAAATAAATTTAACTTAAACATAAACTAAAATAAAATAAACTAAAATAAATAAAACTTAAACCTAAACCTAAAAAAACTAAATCTAAACCAAAGCCTAAACCCTAAATAAAATAAACTAAACTAAAATAAACCTAACCCTAAACTAAAAAATAAACCTAAATAAACCTAAATAAAACCAAACCTAAACCTAAAAAAAAATAAAATCAAAACCTAAACCTAAAGTAAAAAAAATAATAATACCTAAACCTACAAAAAAATATAAATTACACTAAACTAAAACATAAACATAAACCTAAACCTAAATCTAAAAAATAAACTAAAATAAAAAACCTAAGCTAAAATAAATAAAATTAAAATAAATAAACTAAACTAAATAAAAATAAAAATAAACTTAAATAAAAAATAAAAAATAAAATAAACTAAAATAAATAAAAAATAAACTAAATAAACCCTAAACCTATGAGTTTACTTAATTTAAAAAAATAAATAAAATAAATAAAATAAAAAAAACCCTAACCACAAACCCTAAACCTTAAAACTAACCCAAAACCCTAAAGAACGAACACTAAACCCTAAACCCTAAACCCTAAACCTTAAAACCCTAAATCCTAAATGCTAAACCCTAAGCACTAGTCCTTAAACCCTAAACGATGAAACATACAATCCTAAACCCTTAACCCTAGACCCCAAACCCTAAACCCTAAACCCTAAATACTAAAAACCTAAAAACCTAAACCTAAACTAAATAAAACATAAAAATAAAATAAATAAAAAACCTAAACCTACATAAGATAAAAATATAAAATAAAATAAAAACCTAAACTAAAACCTAAACCTAAACCTAAATCTAAACCTAAACATAAAAGTAAATTAAAAAAAATAAAACATAAACTAAAATAAATTAAGTAGAAACCTAAACTAAACTTAAAAATTAAATTAACCTAAAAATAAAAATAAAATAAAAACTAAACGTAAAATAAAAATAAAATAAATCTAAAATAAAAAAAATAAAAGGTAAATAAAAACCAAAACTTAAGAAATAAACCTAAAAATAAATAAAAATTAAAATCTAAACCCTTAACTAAAAAAAAAAACCTAAACTTAAACCTAAACTAGAATAAACTAAACTGAGCTACATAAAACCTAAACTTAAACCTAAAATAAACTAAACCTAAACCCTAAACTAAATATAATAAAATAATATAAAAATAAACCTAAACCTAAACTAAAAAAAAATTAAACTTAAAAATAAACTTAAAATAAAAACCTAAAACCTAAACCTTAAAAAATAAAATAAAAACCTAAACCTAAACCTAAAAATAAAAAATAAAACCAAAACCAAAAAATTAAATAAAATAAATCTAAACTAAAAAATAAGCATAAACATAAAACTTAGAAAATAAACTAAATAAAACCTAAAATAAATAAATTAAAAATAAATAAAAATTAAAATAAATAAATAAATAAAAAATAAACTAAAAAAATAAACTAAACTTTAATTTAAAATCTAAACCCTAAACCCTAAACCTAAATCCAAACCCTAAACTATAACCAACCTAACTTAATCCTAAAATCATAACCCTAAACCCTAAACCTAAACCCTAAAAAAACTACCCTAAACTTAAACCCTAAACTAATGCAAACAATAAACCCTAAACCCTAAACATTAAAACCCTAAATCCTAAACCATAAACCCTAAACTTTAAACCCTAAACCCTAAACCCTAAATCTTAAACCCTAAACCCTAAACCCTAGAACCTACAACCCTAAACCCTAAATCGTAAACAATAAACCCTAAACCCCAAACCCTAAACCTTAAAAACCAAAAATCCTAAACCTAAACTAAATATATATATATATATATATATATATATATATATATATATATATATATATATATATATATAAAAAATAAAAAAGCCTAAACCTAATAAAATAAAAAATAAAATAAAATAAAACTAAACTAAAACTAAAACTTAAACCTAAATAAAAAAAATAAAATTAAATAAAAAAACTAAAACCTAAACTAAATAAAATAAGCCTAAAACCCTAAATAAAATGAAAGATAAACATAAAATAAATAAAACTAAATAAAAAAATGTAAACCTAAAAATAAACCTAAAAATAATAAAAATAAACCTAAACCCTAAACTAAAAAAAACCTAAACCCTAAACCTAAACCTAAACCTTAAACTAAATAAAACAAAATAAAACTGAAATAAACATAAACCTAAACTTAAAAATAAAACCTAAAAATAAACCTAAAATAATAACTTAAAACATAAACCTAAAATAAAAAACTAAAAACCAAAACCTAAACCTAAAAATAAAAAATAAAACCAAAACTAAAAATTTAAATAAAAATAACTAAACTATAAAATAAGCATAAACCTTAATCTAAACCTAAAAGATAAAGTAAAATAAAAACCTAAACTAAAATAAGTAAACCTAAAATAAATAAACTAAACAAAATAAAAAAATAAACCTAAATAAAAATAATAAATAAAATAATTTAAAATAAATAATAAATAAACTAAATAAATCAAACAAACCTAAACCTAAAAAAAAAACACTAAACCTAAAACCTAAACTAAAAACCTAAACCATCCCTAAACACTAAACTAAACTAAACCTAAACCCTAAACTAAACACTAAACCCTAAACCCCAACCTACCTAAACTAAACTAAACCCTAACCCTAACCTAAATCCTAAACCCTAAACTTAACCCTAACTATAAACTCCCTAACCTTAAACTCTAACCTAAAACCCTAAACTATAAAGTTTAAACCTAAGATAACTTAAACCTCAAATCAAGAACCTAAACTAAACTAAACCTAAACTAAACCTAAACTTAAACTCACCCTAACTCCTAACCTTAAACTCCTACCCTAAACCCTTAACCCTAAACCCTAAAACCCAAAACCTTAAACCTTAAAAACCCTAAACCCTAAAGAATAAATCTTAAACTTTAAACTAACCCTAAACCCTAAGCTAACTGTAAACCCTTAACCCTAAACTCACTAAACCCTAAACCCTAAAGCCTAAACACTAAACCCTAAATACTAAATCTTAACTCCAAACCATAAATCCTAAAACCCTAAACCCTAAAATGCTAAACCATAAACCTTAAACCTTAAACCCTAAACCTTAAAATTTGAAAACATAAAAACCTAAACCTAAACTAAATAAAACATAATAATAAAATAAAGAAATAAACCTTAACCTAAATAAAATAAAAAATAAAATAAAATAGAAACATAAACTAAAACCTAAACCTAAACCTAAAAATAAAATAAAATAAAATATAGAATTAAACTATAATACAATAAATAAAAAAGCCTAAACTAAACTAAAAAAATAAAATAAACCTAAGAATAAAACCTAAATAAAATAAAACTAAACTTAAAATAAAAAAAATAAAATAAACCTAAAATAAAATTAAATAAAATTAAATAAAACCTAAAAATTAAAAGTAAATAAAAAAAATAAACCTAATCACTAAACTAAAAAAAAACCTAAACCTAAATCTAAAATAAAATAAATAAAATAATGTAAACCTAAACCAAAAATTAAAATAAATAAATCCTAAGCCTAAACCTAAACTAAATAAAATAAATAAACTAAAAATAAACCTAAACCTATACTAAAAAAATAAAACCTAAAAATTAGCTTAAAACAAAAACCTAAACCTTAAAAAAAATAAAATAAAAACCTAAACCTAAACCTAAAAATAAAAAAATAAAACCTAAACCTAAAAAATTAAATAAAAAAAAACTAAAGTAAAAAAAAACCTAAACATAAACCTAAACCTAAAAAATAAATAAAAATAAAAAGTTTAAACTAAAATAAATAAACCAAACTAAATAAAAATAAAAAATAAAACTTAATATAAATAAAAAATAAAAAAAAACTAAATAAACCAAAACCTACCATTTTACTTAATTTAAAAAAAAAACCTAAACCCTAAACCCTAAACCATAAATCCTAAATCCAAAACCCAAAATCATAAACCCTAAACCCTAAACGTCCAACACAAAACCTAAACCTAAAACTAAACTAAAACCATAAACCCTAAACCATTAACCCTAAATGAACTAAAATTTAAACCTTAAATGTATAACCCTAAACCTAAACTTAAAACCCTAAACTTAAACTAAAACCTCTAAACCTAAACCCTAAACCTCCTAAACCCTAAACTAAATCTTAAACCTAAACCTAAATCTAAACCCTAAACCTAACCCAACTAACTAAAACTCCTAAACCTACTAATCCTAAACCTAACCTAACCTAAAATAACTCAATAAACCTAAACTAAAACCTAAACTAAATCCTAAACCATAAACCTTAAACTAGCCCTAAACCTTAAGCTAACCCTAAACCCTAAACCCTAAATCCTTAAAATTGTAAATTGTAAAGCCTAGAAACTAAACACTAAACCCTAATCTGTAAACCATAACCTTAAACCCTAAACCCTAAAATCATAAACCCTAAATCATAAACCCTAAAAACCTAAAAACCTAAACCTAAATAAAATAAAAAATAAAATAAAATTAAAACATAAATTAAAACCTAAACCTAAACCTAAAAATAAAACAAAATAATCAAAATAAACTAAAAAATAAAAAATAAAAACCTGAACTAAACTAAAAAAATAAAATAAACCTAAGAATAAAAAACCTAAATAAAATAAAAACTAAATGTAAAATACAAATAATATAAACTTAAAATAAAATAAAATAAGAATTAAATAAAAACCTAAACTTAAAAAATAAACCTAAAAAAAATCAAAAAATAAATAAATAATAAAACTTAAACCCTAAACTAAAAAAAAACCTAAACTTAAATTAAAAATAAAATAAATCTAAGCCTAAACTAAAATAAAATAAACTAAAATAAATAGAACATAAAATAGACTAATCCTAAACCTAAACGAAATAAAATAAAATAGACTAAAAATATACCTAAACCTAAACTAAAAAATAAAACCTAAAATAAAAACCTAAAACCTAAACTTAAATAATAAAATAAAAATCTAAACCAAAACTTAAAATCAAAAAATAAAACCTAAACCCTAAAATAAAATAAAATAAAACTCAATTAAAAAATAAACCTAAACCTAAACTAAAACCTAAACCTAAAAAATTAACTAAAATGAAAAACATAAACTAAAATAAATAAACATAAAATAAATAAGTTAAACTAAATAAAAATAAAAAATAAACTAATATAAAAATAAAAAATAAAATACACTCAAATAAATAAAAAATAAACTAAATAAACCTAACCTTATCGGTTTACTTAAGTTGAAAAAAAATAAAACCATAAACCTTAGATCCTCAACCCTAAACCCTAAACTCTAAACCCTAAACCAACTACCCTAAACCTACAATCCTAAACCCTAAACCCTAAACAATAAATCCTAAAACCCTAAACCCTAAACCCTATGCCCTAAACCCTAAACTCTAAAACTTACAACCTTAAACACTATACCCCAAATAAAACTTAAACCCTAAACCCTAAACTATCCTTAAACCTTAAACCCTAAACCCTAAACCCTAAACCCTAAGAATGGGAAGAACCTGAACGTCATGATCATCACCTTCAACTAGGCTCAGTCTAGATCTGGTGGCGGAGACAAAGGAGAAGGTGGCGATTATAGCAGTGGTGGTGGGGATCCGAGGTTGGTGGATATGAGGTGGTCGGATAAGTGGTGGTTATGGAAAGGAGACGGATTACAACGCGGGTGGTCGAGGGAGAGATCGGGATATGGAGGATCCCACTACTCGAGAGAGTGGTTCATGGAGAACTGAGAATCAAGAACAACCGATCCGATCAACCGCTATGGAACTGTGTCTTCAAGAGAGATGGTTCTACTTATCAAGATTTTATGGTGCTCATTTTTTATCTATGTCATCGCTTGTGTCTTACAAAACTTGGGGTGCTACCTGGTTGATGAAATTGGAAAGATAAAATATTGAATTTGAATTTGTTCTTTATTAAAAAAAACCTTAAACCCTAAATCCTAAAACCTAATCCCTAAATCGTAAACTAAAACTTAAACCCTAAAACTAAACCCTAAACCCAAAACCCTAAACCCTAAACCATAAACCTTAAACCCTAAAATGTTACAAATGTAAACCTAAACTAAATAAAACATTAAAATAAAATAAATAAAAAAACCTAAACTAAAATAAAATTAAAAATAACATAAACTAAAGTCTAAACCTAAACAAACCTAAAATAAAATTAAAAAAATAAAACTAAACTAAAATAAAAGAAATAAAAACCTAAACTAAACTAAGAAAATAAAATAAAATAAAATAAAAATAATATAAAAACCTAAACCTAAACAATAAACCTAAAACTAAACTCTAAAAATAAATAAAAAATAAAACATAAACCTTAAACTAAAAAAAACCTAAACCTAAAATAAAAATAAAATAAACAAAGTAAAATAAACCTAAACCTAAAATAAAATAAACTAAACTAAAATAAATAAAACCTAAACCTAAACCTAAAATAAACTAAACCTAAACCTAAACCTAAGCTAAATAAAATAAAATAAACTAAAAATAAACCAAAACCTAAATTAAAAAAATAAAACTTAAAATAAACCTAAAATAAAAAAAACCTAAAACTGAACCTAAAAAAATAAAATAAAACCTAAACTCTAAACCCTAAGAATGGGCAAATGTGAACAACACTTAACTATAGAGGCAATGGAGGCAGAGGTTATTAAAGTGGTGGTGGGGATCTAGGAGGTGGATATGGAGGTGGTGGTTGGAACAATGGTGGTTATGAGGAGGAGAGATGAGGTTACAGCTTTGTGGTGGCGAGGGAGAGAACGGGATATGATGGCGATCCGCCACGTAGCAGGGTTGTTTGATGAGAACAGAAACCAAGAATGACCAATCCGATACTATGGAACGCCTTTATAATAAAGACATTTCTACTTATCTAGGGTTTTTGATTTGCTCTAGGGGTGCTCATTTTTGATCTATGCCATCCCTTATGTCTTAGAAACTTGGGGTGCTACTTGGTTGATGAAATCGAAAAGAATAAATATTGAATCTGAATTTGTTCTCTATTAAAAAAAACCTAAACCCTAAACCCTAAACCCTAAATCCTAAACTAAAACTTAAAATTTAAACCTAAAACTTAAACCCTAAACCCTAAACACTAAACCCTAAAAACCCTAAACCCTAAACCCTAAACCCTAAACCTAAATCCTAAACCCTAAACCCCTAAACTGTAAACCCTAAACCTTAATCTAAATCCTAAACCCTAAACCCTAAACCTAAATCTTAAAAACCTAAACCCTAAAACATAAACCCAAACCAAAACCTAAAACTAAACCTTAAACCCTAAAATAACCTAAACCCTAAACCAACCCTACAAAACTATATAAACCCTAAGCCCTAAACCTTGAATAAAGATGTCATTAGAGTAGATCTAATGACCTAATCCTAACATAATTGGAAGCTAAAGAAAATGTATTCAAGAGACTTTCCTTGACTATTGTGAGATTTGAATACCCTAAACCCTAACCCTAAATCATATTATATTACCATATATTATAAGATATAAAAGCATCATTTATTTGAGCATATAGTGATGTGTTTTGGATGTTATAAGTTGTTTTGAAATGTTGTAGTATATTATGGTATTGTACCCTATAGTTTATATTAATATAAATCATAATAAAACCTAAACCTAAACTAAAAAAATATAACCTAAAAAAAACTAAAATAAAAAAAACCTAAAACCTAAACCTAAAATAAAAAAAATAAAACCAAAACCTAAAAAATTAAATAAAATAAATCTAAACTAAAAAAATAAGCATAAACATAAACCTAAACCTAAAGTAAACCAAAATAAAAAAACCTAAACAAAATAAATAAACTAAAATAAATAAATTAAATTAAATAAAAATAAAAAAATAAACCTAAATAAAAGCAAAATAAATAAAATAAAATAAAATAAATAAAATAAACTAAATAAACCTAAACCTACTAGTTTACTTAATTTTAAAAAAAACCTAAACCCTAAACCCTAAACCCTAAATCCTAAACCCTAAACATAACCTCTAAAACTAATCTTAAACCCTAAACCCTAATCCTATAACCCTAAACCCTAAACCTTAAACCCTAAAAAATATTAAACCTTAAACTCTAAACCCTAAACTAACCCTAAACCCAGAACTCTAACCCTACCACTAAACCCTAAACCTAAACTTAAACCTAAACTAAACCCTAAACCCTAAACCCTAAACCCTAAAGCAAAACCCTAAACCCTAAATCCTAAACCCTAAACCCCAAACCCTAAACCCCAAACACTAAACCCTAAAAACCAAAAAAACCTAAACCTAAACTAAAAAAAATCTAAAAATAAAATAAATAAAAAAGCCTAAACCTAAATAAATAAAATAAATTAAACAAAAACCTAAACTAAAACCTAAACCTAAACCTAAATGCAAAAATAAAATTAAATAAAAACTTAAAACTAAACTAAAATAAAATAAACCTAAAAAATAAAAAAACCTAAATAAAATAAAAGCTAAAAAATAAAATAAAATAAAATAAAATAAAATAAAACTAAATAAAAACCTAAATCTTAAAAATAAACTAAAATAAAACCTAAAATAAATAAAAAATAAAACCTAAACCCTAAACTAAAAAAAATACCTAAACCTAAAATGAAAAAAAAAACCTAAACCCTAAACTAAATAAAATAAAATAAACTAAAAATAAACCTAAACCAAAACTAGAAAATAAAAATAAAAACATAAAACATAAACCTAAAAAAATAAAATAAAACCTAAACCTAAACCTAAAAATAAAAAATAAAACCAAAACTAAAAAATTAGATAAAAAAACTAAACTATAAAATAAGCATAAACCTAAATCTAAACCTAAAAAATAAACTAAAATAAAAAACCTAAACTAAAATAAGTAAACCTAAAATAAATAAACCAAACTAAATAAAATAAAAAATAAACCTAAATAAAAATAAAAAATAAAATAAACTAAAATAAATAAAAAATAAACTAAATAAATAGAAACCTACCGGTTTACTTAATTTTTTAAAAAAAAACCCAAAACCCGAAACACTAAACCCTAATCCCTAAATCCTAAACCTTAAATGTTAAACTCTAAACCCTAAAATTATCCCTAAACACTAAACCCTAAACCCTAAACCCTAAAAGACCCTAAACCCTAAAATAACCCTAAAACTAAAACCCTAAACCTTAAACCCTAAACCCTAACCCTAACCCTAAATCCTAAACCATAAACCCTAAACTTAACTAAACTAACTTAAACTAAACTAAACTTAAACCCTAAACCTAAAACCTAAACCCTAAAATAACCTAAACCTAACCCTAAACTAAAACCTAAACCTTAAACCCTAAACCCTCAAATATGTAAACCCTAAAGCTAAACACTAAACCTTAAAACCTAAACCCTAAACCCAAAACCCTAACCCTAACCCTAACCCTGAACCATAAAGCATAAACCATTAACCCTAAACCCTAAAACCCTAAACCTTAAACCCTAAAAACCCTAAACCCTAAAGAGTAAACCTTAAACTTAAACTAACCCTAAACCCTAAGCTAACCATAAACCATAAACCCTAAACCCTAAACCTTAAACGCACTAAACCCTAAACCCTAAAATTAAACCTAAATAAACCCTAAACCTAAACCTAACACTAAACCCTAAACCTAAACCCTAAACCATAAACCCTAAACCTTGAAAACATAAAAACCTAAACCTAAATTAAATAAAACCTTATAATAAAATAAATTTAAAAACTTAAACCTAAATAAAAAAAAAAATAAAATAAAATAGAAACATAAACTAAAACCTAAACCTAAACCTAAAATAAAATAAAATAAAATATAAAATAAACTAAAATAAAATAAATAAAAGCCTAAACTAAATTAAATAAAATAAACCTAAGAATAAAACCTAAATAAAATAAAACTAAACTTAAATAAAATAAAATAAACCTAAAATAAAATAAAATAAAAACTAAATAAAAACTTAAACCTAAAAATAAATAAAAAATAAAACCTAATCACTAAACTAAAAAAACCTAAACCTAAACCTAAAATAAAATAAATAAAATAAAGTAAACCTAAACCAAAACTAATAAATAAATCCTAAACCTAAACCTAATACTAAACCTAAACTAAATAAAATAAAATAAACTAATAATAAACCTAAACCTATACTAAAAAAATAAAACCTAAAAATAAACTTAAAATAAAAATCAAAAACCTAAATCTTAATAAAACAAAATAAAAAAATAAACCTAAACCTAAAAATAAAAAATAAAACCTAAACCTAAAAAATTAAATAAAAATAAAACTAAACAAAAATAAATTAAACCTAAACCTAAACCTAAAAAATAAATAAAAAAATTAAACTAAAATAAATAAACTAAACTAAATAAAAATAAAAAATAAAACTTAATAAAAATAAAAAATAAAAAATAAACTAAAATAAATAAAAAATAAACTAAATAATCCTAAACCTACTGGTTTACTTAATTTAAAAAAAATCCTAAACCCCAAACCTAAACCCTAAATCCTAAATCCTAAACACTAAACCATAAACCCTAAAACAAAACCTAAACCCTAAACCCTAAATGTACATTTCAAACCTAAATCTAAACCCTCCTAAATCTCTTGTCCCTAAACTCCAAATTAAATTCTCCCATCCTAAACATTCCTAATCTTCCATTGGCTTATTATGTTAATCAAACTAAAACTAAATATATAAACTCCTAAAAAACCAAAATAACTTTATCCCTAAACCTAAACCTCTTAAAACCTACATAAAAAAAAAAAACCTAAAACCTAAACCCTAAACCTAAAACCTAAACCTAAACCTAAACCCTAAAATAAAAATAAAATTAAATAATAAAATAAATAAATAATAAAATAAAATAAATAATTAAACTTAAATCTTAAACTTTAAACCTAAATCTAAACCCTAAAATAAAATAAATAATAAATTAATAAAATAATAAAATAAATAACCTAAATAAATCTAAACCCTATAAACCTAAATAAAATAAAATATAAATTAAATAACCTAAAATAATAACCTAAATTAAATAATAAACCCTAAACTATAAACTTAAAATAAAATAAACCCTAATCCTAAACCCTAATCTAAATAAAATATAAAATATAAACCTAAACCTAAACTAAACCTAAACCTAAACCTAAAATAAAATAAACTAAATAAATAAACCTAAAATAAAAATAAAAAAATAAACCTAAACTTAAATAAAATAATAAAATAAAATAAAAACCTAAATTAAAACCTTAACCTAAACCTAAAAATACAATAAAATAAAATAAATTAAATTAAACTAAAATAAAATAAATAAAAACCTAAACAAAACCAATAAAATAAAATAAACCTAAGAATAAAAAACCTAAATAAAATAAAAATAGAATAAACTTAAAATTAAATAAAATATAATATAAATTAAATAAAAACATAAACTTAAAAAATAAACCTAAAAATATAAAAAAAATAAATAAATAATAAAACCTAAACCCTAACCTTAACCCTAAACCCCAAACCATAAACCATAAAACTGTAAATGCTAAGCCCTAAATAATAAACCCTAAAAGCCTAAACATTAAACCCTAAGTGCTAAACCCTAAATCCTATAACCTAAAACCCTAAACTCTAAACCCAAATTAAACTTAAACCCTAAACCCTAAACTAACCCTAAACCTTAAACCCTAAAATAACCCTAATCCTTAAGAATGGGAAGAACCTTAACGAGAGGAACATCATCGTCAACTAGGCTTAGTCTAGATCTAGTCATGGAGGCAAAGGCGAAGGCAGCGATTATCATAGTGGTGGTGGGGGATCTGGAGGTGTTGGTGGATATGGAGGTGGTGGTTGAATAAGTGGTGGTTATGGAGGTGAGAGAGCGCGAGGTTACAACCTTAGTGGTGGCAAAGGGAGAGATCGAGGATATGATGGCAGATCCCGCTACTCGAGAGGCGAGGGTGGTTGTGATGGGAACTGGAGAAACTAAAGAATAACCGATTGGTCGCTATGGAATTGTGTCTACAAGAGAGATTTCTACTTATCAGGTTTTAATTTTCTCTCATGGGTGCTCATTTTTATCTATGTCATCGCTTGTGTCTTACAAAACCTGGGGTGCTACTTAGTTGATGAAATTGAAAAGAAGAAATGTTGAATTTGAATTTATTCTCGATTAAAAAAAACCTTAAAGCCTAAATCCTAAACCCTAAACCCTAAACTAAATCTTAAACCCTAAAACTAAAACCTAAACCCTAAACCCTAAACCCTAAACCTAAAACCCTAAACCCCAAACCCTAAACCTAAACCCTAAACCCAAAACCATAAACCTTAAACCCTAAAAAGCTAAAAACCTAAACCTAAACTAAATATAACCTAAAAATAAAATAAATAAAAAAACTAAACTAAAATAAAATGATAAAATAAAAAAAAATAAAAATATAAACTAAAATCTAAACCTAAACCTAAACCTAAAAATAAAATAAAATAAACTAAAAGCTAAACTAAAATAAAAGAAATAAAAACATAAACTAAATTAGAAAAATAAAAAAATAAAATAAAAACTAAATAAAAACATAAACCTAAAAAATAAACCTAAAAAAAAATAAAAATTAAAACATAAATCCTAAACTAAAAAAACCTAAACCTAAAATAAAATAAAATAAATAAAGTAAAATAAACCTACACCTAAAATAAAATAAACTAAACTAAAATAAATAAAACCTAAACCTAAAATAAACTAAACCTAAACCTAAGCGAAATAAAATAAAATAAACTAAAAATAAACCAAACCTAAATTAAAAAATAAAACCTAAAATAAACCTAAAATAGAAACCTAAAACTTGAACCTAAAAAAATAAAATAAAACCTAAACTCTAAACCCTAAGAAAGAAGAACCTTGACAGGGACATCACCATCAACAAGGCTTAGTCTAGATGGGAGGCAAGGTAGAGGCGATTATTATAGTGGAGGTGGGGATCCGGGAGGTGATGGCGATATGGAGGTGGTGGTTGGAGCAATGGTGGTTATGGGCGGAGAGATGGAGGTTATAGTTGTTGTGGTGGTGGAGGGAGAGATCGGATATGATGGCGATCCCACTACTCAAGAGTGGGGTTGTGATGAGAACTAGAGAAACCAAGAATGACCAATGATCTGCTTATGGAACTGTCTTATAAGAGACAGCTCTACTTATCTAGGTTTTGATTTGCTCTATGGGTGCTCATTTTGATCTATGCATCGCTATGTCTTAGAAAACTTGGGTGCTACTTTGATGAAATCAAAAGAATAAATGTTCAATATGAATTTGTTCTTTATTAAAAAACCTAAACCCTAAACCCTAAACCCTAAATCTTAAACCCTAAACCTAAATCCAAAACCCTAAACCTAATCCAAATCCTAATCCCTAAACCCTAAACCTTAAATCCTAAAACTCTAAAACCTAAACCTAAACCCTAAACCCTAAAGCCATAACCCCTAAACCCTAAAACATACAACCCCAAACCCTAAACCCCAAACCCCAAAGCCTAAACCTTAAACCCTAAACCCTAAACTAACCCTAAACCCTAAAATAACCATAAACCCTAACCCTAAACCCTAAACCCTAAACCTTGAATAAAGATGTCATTAGGAGTAGATCTAAAGAATGACCTAATCCTAACATAATTATGGAAGCTAAAGAAAATGTCTTCAAGAGACTTTCCCTTGACTATTAAAGATTTGAATACCCTAAACCCTAACCATAAATCATATTATATTACCATATATTATAGTATAATGTAGCATCATATATTTGAGCATATAGTGATGTGTTTTTGGATGTTATAAGATGTTTTGAAATGTTGTAGTATATTATGGTATTGTGCCCAATATTCTATATTAATATAAATCATAATATAATGATTTAATAAATCGATGATGAAATTTGTTAAATTTGAAGTGGGAATTAGGTTGTAGTACCAAAGGTGAATTTGTAGTTTAAAATAAATATTATAAATAGCATAGTATAGCATCATATATCATAATATATTGTTCTACACTTTTTAAATTCTTTTAGTATTTTACAATCATGTATTTGAGCCTACACTAGCATTATTTATAAAAATGTTGATTTATACTTTAAAATGGTGGAATTTGGCCAAATTCATAATAGGTAGAGCATGGCATCATAATATATGGTTTCAATTTAAAATATGTAAGTGATATGACTAAAATATATAGTTTTTTATTATTTAGACTAATTTTATGATTTTTTATCTTAAGCAATCCCTTGTGATGTGATATACAATATAATATAATATAATATGTTCGTGTATTATAATATAGGATACCTTAACATAGTGTAACATCATGCATTATAACATATTATTGTGTATTACTACTTGTTGTTTAGCATACGTCAGTTTGTTATAGTATGATGTAGTAGAGTTTGTACTGGTATAATTAAAAAAAATACTTATTTATAGGCTAAGATGATGGGATTTGGCCAAATTTAAGGTAAGATTTAGGGAACATCATTAGGGGTGTGCTATGGTGTGTCATTTAATCAAAAGAATTGAATTTTGCATCCAAAATAAATGTTCATTTTTCAACCAACTTTTATAAATTTTTTTCTTAAAGTGATTCATTTTAAGGTGAAATGTAATATAATATTATATGAAAGCATATTAAAATATAATGTACATAACAATATAACTTCACATATATATGAATGTGGTGGTGTGTTACTAAATGTTATTGTACATTTTAGTATCTTTTACTTTTGTTATAATACATTGGGTCAAAACTCACAAGAATGTTAATTTGAAGGTTGAGATGGAAGAATTTGGCCAAATTCATGACACACACCAAGAAGCAACACCAAAATTATGCTATTTTGTACCATTTCTAATAGAAAAATAACAATTTTACATTCAAAATGAACATTATTCATATATTGAGAAAATTTTGTTATTTGTTCTTTTTAAGTGATTCTAATGAGGTGTAATGTTAGATAATATATTATATTATAGAAAATTATAATATGACATCATATATTATAATATAATATAGTGTATTAATTCACACTATAATATGTTTAGCATGATATTGTATAGTTAGTTTGAGCTTGAACCATCACAAATCATAAAATGTTGATTACAATGTTAAGATGATGTAATTTGAAGGAATACATTGTTAGGCTTTTGTTTCAAGTATTAAAAAGTGTGCATAAGAGAAGAAATAAGATTTGATGAGAATTCCATGTCAAGGACATGGAGGGAGATCCGCTAGGGGATCACACATGCATTGTACATGACATGTGAGGCATCTATGTCGAGGCATAAAAAAGAAAATCTGGGGATAAGGTTTGAATTTGATTTGATTATATGATTTATGGAAAGATCCAATGGGATAAGAATCTATAATCCACGGGATTAAGATCAAATCTTTTAATTTATTTTATTTTAATTGATGTGGAGGCATATCTTTTGAGATATGGGCTCGAAGTCTGCTAGGGATCGTATATGAACCTTCCACTAGAAGTGTTCAAGCTATCCGGGGATTGGGATTTGAGTTTGATTTCAGATTTATTTGGGGGATGTATCCACTGGGGATAAGGGTTTGGTTGGATTTCTTTGATTTAGACTCTACTGGGGAGTTAGTTTAATTTGGTTCCACTAGGGAGGTTGGTTTTGAATTTGATTTTGACTTGTTTATATGATTTCTCCACTGGGAGAAGGGTGTGATTTAACCACTAGGAAAATCGATTAGATTAATTTAATCTTAGTTAATGTATGAACCTTGTCAGTGTGCGATAGACCCACTAAGATAGGGCTATATTAGCCTTGACCTAGCTCAGGTTTACAAATTCAAAGGGATAGTCTACCGGCTACGGGGTAGAGCAAGCCAACCTAAGGGGTTGCCTTTCAGTGTGCAACGACTGTGCTAGGAAGAAGGTGTAGCACTTACATCTTCCAAAGCAAGGAACAACCGTTGGGGTGATCTGTTGGATGCACAATAAATCAACTAAACTTTGGTGACTACTATGGGACTTATGTCAACTCAAAAGTAGCCAAAATTAATTTTATCTTAATTTCATGTGATTTAATATGGTTTGTTTGGTTTAGTTTTATTTTGAATTGATGGCATATCCATTGGGTATATGAGCTTGGTCAAATTTGATAGACTTAATTTATGGACCATGTCGATGTGTGATGGACCCACTAAGTAGGGGCTATATCAGACTTGTCCTATTTCAGATTTACAAATCCAAAAGGATAGTCTACTGGTAGTGGGGTAGAGCTAGCCAACCTAAGTGGTTGCCTTTCGGTGTGCAACAGCTGTGCTAGGAAGAAGGTGTAGCAGACTTACATCTTCCAAAGCAGGGAACAACCATTGGGATGACCTGTTGGTAGCACAATAAATAGAACCCGACTTATGGGCGACTACTAAGTGAATGTCATTGGGGACTTATATCAACTCAAGAGAAGTCAGGTGATTCCTATAGGGAGTTTTGTTGACACTGCCCTAAAGATAGGATGATTGCTTGGGAAAAGGTATAGCTAGGGGTGTCCTCTTAATCCATAAGTGAATATATATATTATTTATATTTGTGTGGACCCTGTTGGTGCAAGGGACCACATTGAAAGGGGCTATGTCATCCTTGACCTATCTTAGATTGACCAAGAGAGAGAATCACATCCAGGATGGATTCTCCAAAGGTGTGGTTACTAGAAGGAGAACTGCCCAATCTGATAGTAACCCAAGTAGTGTAAATGGGGTTGCATGTGATCCAAATATAGTGCTCATAGGGGAGGTGCTTCTAGGGCGTTATCTTGAGCCCTAAAAAAGAAAGCCTATAGGTGTATAGTGGCCAACTCAAGGAGAAAGCATAGCAAACTTACATCTGCCATGAGTGGTGTATCCTAAGGTGCAAGAACCAACCAACCTAAGGTGTATCTAGATGAGTGGTGTATCCATCAAGATAGTGAGAACCAACCAACCTAAGGTCAGTGCAATGATCAATCTGAAAGAAAGTGTGTAGGCTTTCAACTTTCCAACCAGAACTGATCATCGAGATAGTCTATCATTGGCAGGAAAGATGATTTCTGACCTAAAGTGACTACTATGCCGGGAGCCTCGAGGAAGAATTGGACCCAAACTTGAAGCAATCATAAGGGAAGGAGCTATTAGAGGACTTATCCTAAACCTCAAATATACTCAACCTAGTCATGCACAAAGGCTAATCCAAGAAGAAAGCATAGCAGACTCACATCCTCTTAAATGAAGCCAACATGAGGTAGCTTACCGGCCACACAGTAAGGCCTACCAAAATAATAAGGTGCTCAATGTGGGCCAAGTAAGGAAGGAAAGTGTAGACTTACATCCTCTAAAGCAAGAAGACCACTAGGGTGACACAGTGGTAGCATGTCAGCCCGACCTAGAGTAGCTACTGAGTGAGTGCCGCTGGGAGTGTTATCCCAACTCAGAGTAGCCCGAGATAAAAGATATGTGTTTATTTTATATGTTTGTGTGTAGTTTATGTTTTTGTTGTGTCGATGAAGGATAGACCTCTCGTTCTTTTCCACCTACCCTAAACACATTATGGCAGATTGACAAACAAGAATACTTTCAACATGGAAGATATTGAATTGAAATGGAATTTTCATTGATGGTAATTATTTTCAAACATGATATAAAATATTTCTTTAAGTAGATCCTGTTGATTGGAAGCATTTGGTGCTTCCCTTTATGATTAATAATTTGATAAGATCCTCCTTGGTAGGCCTTCTCTGTGGTAAAAGGGCCTTTCAAAGTGGGTTCAAACTTTCCTCCCATCTTATGACGACAATAATCTCCTTAGAACTAAAATAAGCTCTCTTACTTGAAAAGCTCTAGGATAGACCAACTTGTGAGCTTGAATCATTTTAACTTTGTAACTTGAGGTTTTGGCATGCCGCATCTCTCTTCCAAACCTTCGAGCTCTATAACCGCAACTTGGTGTTTTGCTCACAGATTTTTTCTACCACAACCATATCCTTGATGGGAGTTGGACTCTAATGGTAGAATGGCTTCAGACTCATACACTAAAGGAGAAAGGAGTAGACTGAGTTGGAGTTTTATATGTGGTGTAGTAAGCCTACAAGGCTTCAACTAACTACCCATGCCACTATTGCTTATTATTATAGATTGTCTTCTTTAGTATTTGGATGACAGTTTTGTTGAAAGCTTCTACTAAGTTTTTTTTTTGGTAGTTGATGGTAAATATCTCCAATCTATGATATGTCTCCGCAAAGTTGTTGATCTGCTCTTGAATGCACCATTATCGATATAATTCAAGGCCCCAAACTTATATATGATATGGTTCCTAAAAACTAGAGCACATGCTAAATTGTGACCTCTTTGAGCGGAATCACCTTCACCCATTTGGAAAACTAGTCAGTAGTAGCTAAGATGAACCAATGACCCTTGGAAGATGGAGGATCAATCAAACCCATTATGTCGGTACCTTAACACTCGAATGGCCATGAGTCCATTATAGGATGTAGAATGCTGGGTGGTTGGTGTAGGACAATAGTGTATTTGACATTGGTGGCATCGCCTAGCAGTATCAATGCAATCTTTGATCATCTCTACCAGTATCCTTATTTCTTGATCTTGGCTTTCATCTTTGAATCAATTTGGTTGGCTCCACATAACTAGTGTACCTGGTCACGATCTTATAGGCTTTTGCTTATCTAAAGTAACCATATATGATCAAAAGACATTGGTATAAGACACCATCCATAAGAGCATAAGAAAGTGCTCTCTGCCTCATCTGATGGGCTTGGGACTTTTCTTGTTGCAGTTTTCCTTTATTTTGGTAATCCATGAATGGTTTCCTCCAATCTAACTCCTCATCCTTCTTGGCAATGATAACCACCCCTTCAAGAGAGTACTTTTTGATAAGTTTTATATCAATAAAGGATAAACTTATTTATTTTGGACCTTTATTGATATGGACTCATCCTCTGACATGCAAAACTCATTGGTAAGCTTGGCTAAAGCATACGCTATGGTGTTCTCTTCTCAAGGAATCTTATAAATGGTAACCTCTAGGATTTGGACCAATAACACCATGGTGTTCTTATGGTAGTGATGGAGCTTGGGCTTTATAAACTTATAAGACCTAGTGATTTCGTTGATAACTAGCTGAGAATCCCTTAAGATGTTGATGTTTTAGATGCTTAGAGTAATGGTTAACTTCAGAATGACAATCAAGGCCTCATATTCAGCTTCATTGTTGGTGTAAGGATTGGACAAATGAAATGAGAATCTCATCACATTGCGTCCAGTTAAGAGAACTATTCCTACACCCTTTCTTGGAATAAGAGATGGTTCTTCTCTTCTTTGAGAGGAAGTTGCACCATCAAAGTACATCTCCAATGGTGAATGCTTGTATCCCCTAAGTTCATGATTTGTTCATTGGAGAGATCATCACTAAGCAAAGAGTCAGGAAGTGGGTGTGTTGATAAGAAATCTGCTAGCGCTTGTCCTTTCACCGCACAGAGGGGTACAAAGGTAATGTCAAATTGTGAGAGGATCATGGACCGCCGTGCCAACCGTCCAGATAGTGTCAACTGTGTCATGAGATACTATAGTGGATTGATTCTAGAGATTAAATTCATCTTATGAGGAATCATATAGTGCTGTAGTTTTGGGATGCAAATATTAAAGCTAGCAATGCTTCAATGGGTGGATAATTAGCCTCAATAGACTAGATGATGAGGTAGAAAGTGTTTTCCTTCATCATTAGCTTGGGCAACAAAGCACCAAGGGAGTTATCTAACACAAAGAATGTAAGGTCCGAGTGGTTTTCTGATAGGGTGCTAGAACCAAATCATTGCAATGCTTGAGTCTTCAAGGCATCCTCACACTTATCATCCCACTTAAACTTGGCATCCTTTTTGACAAGCACTGAGAATGGTTGACATCTTTTGATAGGTTGGATATAAAGCATCTTAGATATGCCAACTGCCCTTGGAATGATTTGAGTTGAGTTAAACTTTTAGGGGGTGGCATTTGTAATATCGCCTTAATCTTCTCCAAATCGATTTTGATTTCCTAGTGTCAAACAACAAACCCAAGGAATTTCCTAAGCTACTCAATGCACACTTTTATTTTGAGGTTAAATTATCTTAACTATTGAAAACTACTCTCAAGTCAAAGAGATAGCCTTCCTTTTTGGTACTTTTGACCATGAGATCATTGATATAGCACTCGACTTGATGATGAATGAGTTCATCAAAGATTCAAGTCATAGCTCGCTGGTATGTAGCATAGGAATTTTTAAGGCTGAAAGGCATGACCTTATATTAATAGATTCATATTGGGGTTCTAAAAGTAGTGTTTCTTTCATCTTCAGGGGCCATCTTTATTTGGTTATATCTAGATAAGCCATCCATGAAAGAGAAGACTACATGAGATGAGGCAATGTCCACCATCAACTCTAGGATTGGTAGTGGAAATTCATCTTTTGGACATGCCTTATTTAAATCCCTAAAATCAATGCATATGTTAATTTGACTATTCTTTTTCTTAACTTGGATGACATTGGCTAAAACAGGGTATTTTTCTTCCTCGATGAAGCTAGTATCAATCAATTTCTTGACTTCATAAATGACCTATTATTTTATGTCTAATCGCATGCATCTAAGAGCTTATTTGATAGGGTAAGTAGGCTTCTAGTTTATGGACTACTATGTTAGAGCTAATCCGTGCATCTCTTCATAACTCCATGCAAAGCAATCCTTAAACTAAGTCAATAGCCTAACTAAGTCATTGGTTTTAATTTCATTCAAAGAACTCATGTATGTATGGATCTTCTTTAGTTCCTATGTTGATTTCCTTGAGCTCGAATGGTTGACTTGATCTATTCTTCAAACTCTAGTGTATCTTTGACTTCAAAATCAATTGGATCATCTAAGCATAGCTCCCCATATGAGTTAATATGATTTGAAAAGAACCTATCAGATTCCAAATGATTGGTGATGACTAAGCATTAATCATCATCATCAATTGGACCCACTATACTGAATCCTAGTTTTGATCTTGATTGAGAACTTTTGCATTTGTTCTTCCATATTCTTTCAAAGTAATCTAACATGTACTTTGACCAAGTATGTGGGATTAACCCTTTCTTTGCTAAATTATGAACACAAGGCAAGTACCAATCAAAAAGTAATTCTAATAAATCTTTATATGAATTATCCCAAAAAGATGCTCCCAGAAAGAACCTATGGATGACTTAGGGGCTTCCTTAATTACCAATCCCTCAACTTTTTAAGAGGAAAGTATGGTTAGAGCTAAGGTTCACAACTGATGCCTAACTGTTTCATATATAGAGTTGGATACAATTATTCTTTGCTTTGGAGCCCGATCTTCATCGCTATCCGCTCAAGTCACCTCTAAGGGAATCTCAGAGAAGAGTCGCTAGTGTGCTAATCATATAGACTACCTATGAACTAGATTCTAAGTCTATATAGATAGCAGGTGTGCTCTTAGTAGCTGGGATAGATCTTCTATTAGGTGGTCAATAAAGATGTTTTCCACCTAGACCTCCTCAACGCCACTTCCTTGCAGTGGAGGTCGTCATCCTACCCGATATGTTGAATGGAGTAAGGAACTGGGTGGAATCTAATGTCGCTCCACTTCCTCCTCCAAATCTATTTCCACTCCCTTTTATTTTTAATTTTCATTTTATCTTTTTTTCTTTTTCTTTTTCTCTTATTTTTTATCTCTCCTTTACTTTTGTTTTTATTTTTAAACTTTGGCCAAGTTAGCGAGAATAGACTTACTGATTTTAAGGGAGGTAGTAAGCTGCATCCTCATAAATGACAACCTCGTGAACTGTAAATGGCTTGAGATCTCCTTTGATAAAGTAGGAGATCCCACCTCTCACAACTTCATAATCGATGTAGACAGATGGAACTATGTTGTTTTCATGTATCCATGGTCTCCCAAGCAAAGCATTCAAAGATGTATCCAAGTCTATAATGTAAAACTTGGCTTCAGTCTTCTAATCATCTATCTCCAAGGGCAATACTATGGAGCCCAAGGTGACCTCTCACTTTGGAGTGCAAATTCAATCTTCCCATCCTAGACTTAGAGTCTTCTAGACACTAAGACTTCCCAATCATAAGACACTTCTAACAATTAGGTAAACACTTAACCTAAGCCTAAAGACTTAGAAGGGTTAACCATTAGATTAAGTTATACTATAGGGATTAGGATAATCCACCTACCCTAAAACCCAAATCCAATCCATGTTCACCTTCTCAAACTAAACCTCAAGTTCATTCAAACATCAAAATCAATCAAATTTCTAAAACCAAATGATTGAAGCCCATGATCAAATCCAAACTTGAAACCCTTCAAGCCATATGACATCCATGGACTTAGCCAAATCAATCCAAAATCAAACATTCAATTTATATCTTCAATCATCCTTAAATATAATGAATCTATTTAAATGATCAAAACTAAATCAAACTAAATCAAAACCCTTCCTAAATATGACCTACCCATGGACTTAGTAAATCTTAATCCAATGTCAAATCAATTGATTTTCTCACAATCAATCATATTTTCAATCATCTTCACAAATTTAAATGAAATCTATTTTAAATCATCAAAACTAAATTAAAAAAAATTAAATCAAACCTAAGCCACATGACTAAACTCATGGACTTAGCCAAATCATTCAATCCAAATTCAATTGATTTTTTCTCAAATCAATCATATTCAATCATCTTCACAAATATAAATGAAATCTATTTAAATCATCAAGCCAAACCAAAATCAATTCAAACCTAAGCCACATGACTCAAATGTTTAAATGCCAAAACCCATTTGAACCCAAGCCAATTGTAATTGATTTATATATCAATCCCAAATCCATATATAAATAACTAAATCAAATCAACCCAAAATCAAGCCAACTAAACCAAATTGATCAAACCCAAGTCAATTTGACCTATTTGAGCTTTGTAATCTACCCAAATGTTGAACCAACCCATCAAAACCTATCATTGATCACCCTAGTTAATCAATTATCACAAATTGGTCAAACTAAGTATATCTAAAGTCCATATAAAGTCAACCCAACCATAAGAAACCCAACTAGCCAAATTGCAACCTATGCCAAATTGAAACTAATGATTCATACAAAATCAAATAAATATTTGAATACTTGACCCATCAGTCAAACTACCCAATTGGTCCTCTTGACCCAAGTTGACCCAAATTGACCTAAAACTAAATTGGATCAAATCAAAATATAAACCAAATTGACAAGTCAAGTCAAATTCAATCATATTGAACCACCAAACCATAACCCAATTGAACCCAAACTACTTAGCCAAATTGACCTAATAAGTTGGCCTAAATCAAACCAAATCAATATTTGAATATGACTTGATCATCTTCAATTGAGTCAAAAACCAAACACCAACACAAGTAAATTTGGTCAAATTGTTAACATAATCCATTGACCCAAACAAATTGGGTCAAATCAAGATAAATAAAACCAAACCAATTGAACCAAAAAAAGTTCATTCCAAATTGATCATTGAACTTACCAAAGCCATGATTGACCCAATTGAACCAATTGAACTTGACTTAACCAAATTGACCTAAAGGTCAAATTGGCAAATCAAATCAAATCAACTCCAATTGACTTGAAATTTAGCTAATCACTTTTAGCTCATTTTAAACCCAAATCAATAATGCTAAATGATCATTCTACTTTCAACATCAATAAAAAATTACCAAGTAATATCCATTTTCACTCAAACACACATAAAAATCATTCAAATGATCAAAATCTAAGATAAACTAAACCAAACCAATTGAACCAAAACATCCCAAATGATCATATGAACTTAACCCAACTCTTGGTTTGACCTAATTTGACCAATTGGTCAACTTGACCCAACCTAACCCAATTTGACCTAAATGAGTCAAATTGAGCCAAACCTAACCAAATCAACTCCAATTGACTTGAAATTTGGGCTAACCCACTTTTAGCTCATTTCAAATCTACCCAAATCAATCCAATGCTAAATGATCATTCTACTCTTGGGTCAAGCACATCACATGTGACAAATCACCCAAGTAAGTGATCATTTCTATTTCTTAGGAACTTAGTACTCTCCAAATGGCCCTCTTAGGCACCTAGGACACTATCCAACTTGACCCAAGGGGTGGTTGGGTCAATCATGACCCATGGGAGGTAAAATCACCTCACCCTCCCCATTAGAGCATTTAAAACCCATAGGACACCCATGATTCCTCCTTAGCAGCCATCTCCACACCTTGAACCAACTAAGCTGAGCCAACTCACCTCCTCCCTACCACCCATGACTCCCTGAGATGGTTGGATGACCATTAGAAGCCAAACTTGATCCCACCGTCCGATCAAGATGAGGGGTATACTCCTATTTTCACTCAAACACACACAAAAATCATTCCTCAATGCCTTAGCTACCCAAGAAGAGATGCTAGAGCCATTCCCTAAGCTCCCAAGCTCATTCCTCGATCAAAAAATGCCATTCCCATCTGTCCTGAAATAAGACACTCCCATTTTTGACCTAACTTCCCTATTTCTCCATCAAACTCAAATTAATTTTCCACACCTTCCTAGGCGTCATCGAGTAAGAATCAATCATCTCCCAAGATTCCCTAGCACTAGAGGTGGGACTTCAATCAAATCGCAGCTCCAAATCATCGTCATGGCCTCGAGCAACGCCAAGGAATTGATCCAATTACTGCTCAACATGGCTTCATCTTCATTAGATGAAGCTTCTTCAATTGTTTGAGCCACTGGTCTTGAGTGGTGAGGTATGCTTCCAAAATGATCCAAGCAAAATGGGTTGGAGCATTTTGAAGAGAACTTCCTTCTCGTGATCTTGATCATTGATCCCCTCCGATCGATGTGTGAATGGGATCATTTTGATTTGATCCGAGCTCGTAAGCTCAAATCAAGTGAGCAATGGCATGACTACATTCTCCTCACTGTTAGATCACGCATCATCGTCTGCAGATCAATGGATTCTTGACATCCACTAGATTGATCTAATTTAATCCTATTAAGTTGTGGATTAATCATAACCATCGATCTTAGATCGATGATGAGGAGAAAGTGCCCCGCCGCCACACATTGAGTCGATAAGTTTTAAGTAGTAGCTAATCTGCTTGGAAAGCAATAATCGCATCACACCACATGGCCAATAGAATAGGCTTTAATTTTAATTAATCATTTTAATGGCTGAAACTTCTAAAAATCATAGAGAAATAAAGCAAATGCAAATAAATACTCATTTTAAAAGAATTTTAGAGGAGAATTAATTAACAATGATCTTAACTAATTTTAAATAGTAATTAAGGTTTAATTAAAGTTTAATTACAAAATTAATTAGCTTAATTACTTATTAACTTGAGCAATTAATCCCAAATTTTGTGGGATAATTTAATGGGATGACCTCTACCTCCCATGATTTTCTTGGGATTTATTGCTCACTTAATTAGAAAAATTGACTAACTAAACCTTAACTACTCTTTTAAGTTAATTAATGATTAATTAATCCCATGAATATAAATAAATTGATTAATTAAGTTTTAAAATGAAATTAATTATGATTTAACTAATTAATTAAATCACTTAATAAAATTGAAATCATAATCACATCACCTTAATTAATTAAATCTTGGGGTCGATCTTTAGGTGTTTAATAACCCAAAAAGGAGTTTAATGAAATTATAGTTAGTCCACATGTGTAGGAAAACCATAAGAGTAATTAAATAAGTCCTGTAATCTAATTAACTATTAATCATGAGCCAATTGCATTAGGTCCCTA